>VUQH01055676.1:0-27457 GCA_015106775.1 Etroplus canarensis | reverse complement strand
AAGAAAATAAGACAAAACATGATGCAGACCGAGACGAAGACCACTAGAGAGACATCAGGCAGGAAACCAGGGAAAAAGAAGGGTGACAAGCTCCAAAACAACCTGAAAAAGGGGAACCATGACACATTTGTTATGTTATTTATGTTCTGTTGTGAATAAAATATTGGCTCATGTGATTTGAAAGTCTTTTAGCTTTCATTTTGTTCAAATTTAAAGAACGTTCCAACTTTTCTGGAATTTGGGTTGCAAAAGGAAATACATACTTCACATATGTGTGTATGTGTTTACATCTTAGGCGGATTTCCTTGGCCACTCCTCGTCAGCTATTCAAGTCATCCAACATGACGCAGCGCTGGCAGCGGAGAGAGATCTCTAACTTTGAGTACCTCATGTTCCTCAACACTATTGCAGGTAAAGTCCAGTTTTAACAGGCTCTGATTCGGCTAAATCTTTTATTGTGTATTTTGGCCCATTCTCTAACAGTGTGGTATGCACATTTCTTATGTATTGTGAAAGTTTTACCAGTGTGACCTTATTTGGTTGCTTTGACTGAAAAGGAAAGAAGTGCTCACTTGATTTGTTTATTTCTATCTTTGACAAATCTTTAAAGGCCCTCTATGGAAGAGACCAGACAAGGAAAAGGGGAACTTTGTAATAAGATGAATGCTTCATGTACAGTTTGCAATAAGAACAGTCTAAGAAATATAAAATAATGATCTAATTTTATATGTGAATACATATAAAATAAATGAATAAAAACATATTTTAATATAAATTGATAGATGTATGTTGTAAAAGTGTAGAGTTTCAGTGACACATATAGGTAACTGAGTGAACATTTTTTTAAAAGCTGGCATGCAACAGTAGCAACAGCTTGTACTTTATCTTTCTGTGTGAGTGTCTTTTTTATACTAGCATGCATGTTTAGTTAATGTACATGTAACACTTCTTGGCTCAGAAGTTTGGCTAATGCTGAAATATTAATTAGTGAGACTGACACATAGCAGACGTGCAAGATTTTAAAATATTTTTAACAATATTTTTTCTAATAGCATTTTATACTCTGTATTAATCTGAGTATGCAAACTTCAGCCATGTAGTAATATACTGTTACGTCACATGAATGATCTATGTATTCTTGCAGTATCTTTAGTAATAAGACTTGCACCAAAGCACTGTTGTCATACTTTTATTCCATCTTTTGCACCTGCAGGGAGGACCTACAATGATCTGAACCAGTACCCTGTCTTCCCTTGGGTCTTGACCAATTATGATTCAGAGGAGCTCGATCTCACACTACCTGGCAACTTTAGGGACCTTTCCAAGGTAAGAGCTGTCAGACATATGGCTCTTTATGCACCTTTTCTAGTTTACTAATTGGAGATGCTGTGAACTCCAATGAATCAAAGTCAAGATATAGCAATATATGCACTACAATGTAGAAGAATACCACTGTCTTTCTCTTGTAAGTACTGAGCCACTTATTTCCCTTTCATTTATTCTAGCCAATTGGTGCACTGAATCCCAAGCGAGCGGCATTTTATGCTGAGCGCTACGAAACATGGGACGATGACAGCGCTCCTCCTCACCACTATACAACCTTATACTCTACTGCTCATTCAACACTGATGTGGATGCTCAGAATAGTGAGTACCTACTCAACGCACTTACAAACTGTAACAGCTAACTGAATGCATGCCAGACAGTCAAGGCTGCTTTTAATTAATTGCATCTATTTTTTGTGCCTATAGGAGCCCTTTACCACATTTTTCCTCAGTGCTAATGATGGTAAGTTTGACCATCCAGAGAGAGCCTTTTCTGGTATCGGTCGCTCGTGGAGGAACTGCCAGAGGGACACAGCTGATGTCAAGGTAAAGTGGAACTGCCTACTGAAGTGTCTGGTTTTAGAGTATTCGAAAAAAATAAATTTAACATAAAGTCCATAAGCACTGAGACCTGAAGGTATTGTGAAAGTATTGTGAAAATATTTAGGCTTTGAAAACATAATGCTGCTCGTCATTCTAGTTTTAATTTGAAGGACTAAATTTAAAGGAGTGTCAGTAACTGATTTTGAAGAAATCAACAATTTGTCTGCAGACCTGGATCTCTCTGGTTCATTGTTTGTCATCTGTAGTTTGTGGTGGCATCAAGTGAATATACAGGGAGTAACAGTTCAGAACCACTTCTTGAACTAACTAAACTAAACTAACTGAAGGCATTTATACCAACAGTAATATGGCTGGTATTGTTTACACACCACAGGGTTTTTTTTTTTTGGTTTTTTTTTGCTAATAGTGGAAAGGCAGAGGGATGATTGTTAGAGAGGTCCATACAAATAGGTTCACCATGCAACAAAAAGTGGCTAGGAATAATAATTACAAGTAGATATACACTGTCTGGACAAAAAAAAAAAAATCAGTCACATATTTTTTTTGAAGTATCTTTAGTTTTGATAAGATAAGCATTTATTAGTCGTACAATGGGGAAATTTGTGGAAAAATCCCAACAGGCATTGGCTGTGCTATCGTTTCAATAAGCTTATGCAATGTCACAACATTTGTTTCCACTGAGAGTTACATTCACCAAGATCTTGTGTTGATGATGGGAGAGTCACACAGCTGCGTGAAGTCTTCTCCAGCACATCCCAAAAATTCTCAATAGGCTTAAGGTCTAAACTCGGTGGTGACCAATCCATGTGTGAAAATGTGATGTCTCATGCTCCACAAACAACTATTTCACAGCCCAGTGACTCCTGGGGTTGTTCTTTTGGAATATGCCTGTACCATCTGTGAAGAAAACAAATCCATTGATGGAAAAACCTGGTTATTCAATATATTCAGGTAGTCAGCTGACCTAATTTATTTGCACTCAACTTTGCTGAACTTAGACCTGACCAACTGAGGGAACCCAGATCATAACACTGCCCCCACAGGCTTGTACAGTAGGCCCTAGGCATGGATACACCATTTTATCCACTTTTCTTCTTATCCTGATGTTCCCATTACTCTGGAACAGGATAAATCTGGACTCATCAGACCATGTGACCTTTTCTATTGCCCTAGAGTGCAAGCTTTGTGCTCCCTAGAAAATTGAAGCCTTTCTTTCCAATTAACCTCACTGAAGTGTTTTTCTTAGGGCTACACAGCTTTTTCTTCCCAATCCTTTGCAAATCCTTTGGAAATGCTCTTGCTTTCACTGTTAAACATAGCCGTGAGTTCTACTGTTGATTTTTCTTCTTTTAAGGATCTGATTTTTGGCAACTGTTTAACCCTTTCCTGCATGGTAGTCACTGCAGTGGACAGCTATTTAAAAGCCTTTTTCTTTAATATGCATGTGTTTTGTTGCTGTAGGCATATATCAGTGGCAAAAAAAATGATGTCATTATTTATGCATGAAAGGTTTAAGTGATCTCCAGTCACGATCATTCAGGAATTTTTTTCTGACCACATTTCCTCCTTAAAGGCAATGGTTCACCACTCCCAGGTTTTTTATAATGCCTTGAACCATTGTTAACCCCGTTTCAGTAGTTTCAGGAATCTCCGTAGTTGTTTTCTTTGCTTGATGAAGTCGCATAATTTGACTCTTCTGAAACAGAATAACATATTTTACACGACTACAGTGTCTTCTGACAAGCATTATTTAAGAAATGTGAAACTACTCAGTGCATCTGTTACAGTTAAATAACCTGTTGCCAACTGAAATATATTAGTCACTGCAGTAAATCCAGGTGGTGACTTTTTTTGGCCAGACAGTGTATCATACAGAGTTTATTAGCACACAGTAATTTGTTTTATGCACTCTAAGCACTTCATAAATCTGATCGCCACACCTGTGGCCAATTTAGAAGCCCCAGTAACCTAACGTGCATGTCTTTGGACTGGGTAACTTGGTGTTTGCTGGGTTATTTGTCTTTGCATGGGCACTGAAAATATGGAAGATATAGTCACCTAACTTGACTGTCTAGCAGAGATCAAAATTAAAGCTGAGATCAAAGATTAGAAGTAAAATGTACCTGAAGTGAAGAGGGCTGAGAGGCCGTTTAAACCTCGTGCTTTACAGCCTTGTCCATTTGGTGTGATTTTGGTGTATTGGTTTTAAATTCATCTCTGAACTTGAAATGGTGTTTCTAGCTAGAAAATATTGTTTTGTACATGTGGAGACAGTGATTAAAATGTTGTGTTTCAGTGATAAGTAATGATATCAGTGTGTTTCCTTTGTGTCCATAAGGAGCTGATCCCGGAGTTCTACTACTTGCCCGAGATGTTTGTCAACAGCAATGAGTACGAGCTTGGAATACGCGATGATGGAGTTGCTGTGTGTGACGTGGAGCTTCCTGCCTGGGCCAAGAAACCTGAGGACTTTGTCCGCATTAACCGCATGGTGAGAGAAGTTTTTTTTTTTTAAATTTTAAAAACTGAAGGTTTTTTGTGTCACTCACAGCTCTTGACATAAATTGAGAATATTCTTGGCCCCTTTACTTCCTCCCTTTGCAACTCTTACTTATTCCAGGCATTGGAGAGCGAGTTTGTGTCGTGCCAGCTTCACCAGTGGATTGATCTAATATTTGGCTACAAGCAGCGAGGTCCAGAAGCAGTGCGAGCGCTCAATGTGTTTAACTTCTTGTCCTATGAGGGAGCAGTCACCCTAGACAATCTAGATGCTGTACCACGTGAGGTTAGTATTAACATCACCCTTGACAGATTAACAAATTGTCATTACAGTCCACAATTCTTCCTTATGTGATATTATACTGCCAGGATAGGGAGTGATTTCTTCAAAATCAAAATGATTGAGGTTTTTGTAGTGTTAAAACTTCTTTGGGATTCCTTATCACCCAAAAGATATTCAAAACAGAGAAGGAACAAACAATTAAAAATTTTCATCATAACATTAATTTATGAACACAAAAATTGCAATTCCACTGTACATTCATATTTACATTCACATTTAGTGGAAGTAATGAAACTAGAATAAGGAGAGTAGGGTCTGTGTGACTTTCCTAAAGTTGTTTTTCATGTTTCTCTTTATCCCATATCCTAACCCCCATCTCTTCTTCGCTGACTCTAGGTGATTGAGGCCCAGATTCAGGTATGTGGTCAGGTCCCCTCCCAGCTGCTGATAGAGCCACATCCACCTCGATCCTCGGCCATGCACCTGGTGAGATACCTCAGCAGCCTTAGTAAATCTTTAATTGTTTTAATTGTTTCATTTTGCAAATGCTTACAAAAACACTGCTGGAAAAGATGCCAAGTCAACTGTAGGGACGTATTTGCAGACCTTTTGAAATATGAAACAGAATGGTATTGAGAGAATCATTGCCTATAAAATACCTTTTTTTATGGCGAAGTTAAGTTGAAGACACATGAAAATCTACATGTGCAACACATTTGTGCTTAGAATCTACATTCTTTGCATTTATTTTTCATAGTTTTTTACAACATTTCAGCACCAATTACTTTTAGTCCACATTTTCTCCAGTATGAAAGGCTTCCATATCTAAGGTATAGGTATATGTAAGGTTTTATTACATACAAGTGTATGTAATGATGTTTTTAGCCTCTCTGTACTCCCTGCTACCCTCAGCAGCACGAGGCCTCAGTGTCTCTACATCAGAGCCATCCATGTCAACCCAAACCCATCAGTCCCTGAACCCTCAACAACCAGTACATCCAACCTCCTCTCCTAGGCCTCTAGCTGCCCTCAGTGTGTGTACCTGCTCTGACCCTCTACTCCCACTAATATACCTTTTCCCCTTCCCTCCCTCTGTCTCATCTGTTCTGTCTGTCCCTCTTCCTACGTCTCCATCCCCCTTCCTCCAACCAACTGTCCTCCCTCTGCCGTTCTCTCTCTTGCCCTCCCTCCTGTTCCTTTTCTCTTTCTCTGTCTGTCTCACCAGTGTTTCCTTCCCCAGAGCCCTCTGATGTTTAAGGATCAGATGCAGCAGGATGTCATCATGGTGCTCAAGTTTCCCTCCAACTCTCCTGTGACACACGTTGCAGCTAACACACTCCCCCACCTCAGCATACCAGCAGCTGTCACCGTCACATGTAGCCGGCTGTTTGCCGTAAACCGCTGGCATAACACCGTTGGTGAGTGTATGGTGATGGAAACTGGTGTAAAATTTTACAGACTGCATGATTAAACAGATACTCAAAAAAGTTAATAAAAAAAAATTAGTAGGCATGCAGTTTCAAGTAACTCCCTAAATTTTGTAATGCTCGTAAACTTAATGGATTTAAAGCCATTTCAGTGCTTGCTACTGAGCCCATAGCATTTGCTTTTGTTGTTTCATATTGCTCTTTAGTCTTATTTTATTCACACCCTAGATGTTGATATAGAAATATTTGTTAATTAAAGCTTTAATTTACCTTATTAATGACCTCATTAGTGCAGCAAGCTAATTGTGTAATTAATCATAGTAATGTGATTATGGAGGGTCACAGGGCAGCTCAAGTGGCTTTTACTATTGATTGTCACATGAGGCGCTTAATTTTTAACATTTGTTTGCATCAAAGCTCACATCAGAAAGCACTGGATCACGTGTTTTTCACCATTTTATAATATGTGCATGTATGACTGCATAATACCTGTGCCTTAAAACCTTCAGGCCTCCGTGGAGCTCCAGGGTACTCTCTAGAACAGGCTCATCATCTACCCATTGAGATGGACCCTCTCATTGGTCAGTATGAAAACATTTCCACAGCTCAGAGTTTCTTTTCTTTTTAGCTAAGATAATATTTACCTCTGATAATGAGGTTATGTGTTTGTTGAATTATTCAAAAAGGTATGAATGGATATGTATGAACACTTCTACCAGAGTTGGGTCTTTAGAAGTGGTTGCATTTGGAGTTGATCCAGGAATTTTTGGAAGGATTTTTACCATTGTGGGTTATGGCAAAACTGGAAACTTGACATGCTGTAATCACAAATGCACATCAAACTGAAATGAGAAAAATTTAGAGACATCATCTTGATGCACTCGAGAAAATACGACACACTAATCTAGACATCCTCATGGATTCATAGACTTCAATTCGTAGATGTTGTGGAGCAGATTTAAAGCTTTGGCAGAGTTGTACAGTCTTGGACTGCTCTTGTGTTTATGAGTTGCTGTAGTGACTGAAACACTACTAGCAGTCCTTAACATAATTCAGTGATACATTTTCTCTAAGTAGATAATGAGAGAAGCCAGTAGGGGAACTGTATTGATATCTTGGGAATTTAGATATACTACTAACCCTTTTCCATTGGTATGTCTTCATTACATCTTTGCGCTCTCATGTAGCAAACAACTCGGGCGTTAACAAGCGTCAGATCACTGACCTGGTGGACCAAAGCATCCAAATCAACACACACTGTTTTGTGGTAACTGCGGATAACCGTTACATCCTAGTCTGCGGCTTCTGGGACAAGAGCTTCCGTGTTTACTCCACAGAAACTGGTTGGTTTTGTATTATTTATAAGACATGTTGAGCAATAAGTACTGTAAACATTTCCTCAAAGCTGTCAGGCTCCTTATTGAAACTTACATTTATTATTCAGCGTTTGAGCTTTGCATATTTATTAATTTATGATCTAGAGGAGATATACCCTTTTTTAATACATACATACATGTTAATGCTGTCCTTATCAATCTTGAGGTTTAAACAGGAGACTCTTTAGTAAATGAACAGTTTGAATAACTTATACCCATGAAGCATTTTTATCCCCACATGGAGTTCCAAAGGTATGAGAAGAAGACGCACAAACTGTCAAACTTCTTCCTCTCCACAGGAAAGCTGACCCAGATAGTTTTTGGCCACTGGGATGTGGTGACGTGTCTGGCTAGGTCAGAATCCTACATCGGAGGAGACTGCTACATTGTGTCAGGCTCCAGAGACGCCACTCTTCTTCTGTGGTACTGGAGTGGACGGCACCATATTATAGGGGACAACCCTAACAACAGTGAGTGGTGAAATGGTGCAAGCAGAATGTGTTAAAGGCCTACTTTTCTTTGTGTGTCACATGAGTGCATGAATATTTTCCACATTCAAAAATTAATTTAGATCTTTCCAGTAAAGGAGAATTTTAACAAGAGCTGTGTGATGAGTTGTGTCCTAACTGTGTTTTCTTCAGGTGATTATCCTGCTCCCAGGGCAGTACTGACAGGACATGACCACGAGGTGGTGTGTGTGTCCGTCTGTGCGGAGCTGGGATTGGTTATTAGTGGAGCCAAAGGTTTGTATGTCTTTATATGCCTGTACCCAATACGATATCATTGTTAAATATAAATTTATATGCAAAGTGAATGTTTAATTTAATTAAAAATATAAAAAAATTAAATACTAAAAGCCCTTGGGTACACTTCAGAGAATAGTACTGTAGACTAAATGAACATCACGCATTACTGCTGCTGTTTCCAAAGCTTTTTACTATGTGGCTTTGATCTTGTCCCTTAGAGGGCCCGTGCCTCGTCCACACTATTACAGGGGACTTGCTTAGAGCCCTGGAGGGTTCAGAGCTGTGCCAGCGGCCACGCCTCATCTCAGTGTCTAGTGAGGGACACTGCATCATCTACTATGAGAGAGGCCGCTTCTGCAACTTCAGCATAAATGGAAAACTGCTGGCACAAATGGAGGTCAACGATTCTACACGGGTAAAGCTGTCAGAGTTACTCCAATAGTGCTGATGCATATATATACACAAGTGCCATGACGAGACGTCCTTTCATCCACAATTCACAGAAATCCCTACTCGTCCTAGAGTATTGGTCAGATTTTACTGATTCGTGTACACAGTAATCACCAAATGGGTCTTCGCCCAAATTGTGCTTCAGGTGACATTTATCATTTTAACAGCACTCTTCCATCTATACTTAAATGTCGTCATTAGGTTATTTATAATATGTTAATACTGAGTTAGGTCCAGTCAAGAAAGAGGGTTGTTACACTAAATGTGGCTGTTTGTGAGCCACCTTGACTTCTGAATGGATTGTAATTCTCATTAGCTTGTGTCATACACACAGTAAATGACAAGAAAACCTAACACTTTGTTTCTGTACTTCATACATTAAAATAACCTGTGCATTGTGATGGCGCGTGAGCTGGATGAGCTACTACATCACTGATGTCCTGGTTCTTTTTCTCTCTTCAGGCAATCTTGTTGAGCAGTGATGGGCAGAACTTAGTGACAGGAGGTGATAATGGAGTTGTTGAGGTGTGGCAGGCATGTGACTTCAAACAGCTTTACATCTATCCAGGCTGTGACGCTGGAATCCGTGCCATGGACCTATCACATGACCAGAGGTAAAACAGACTGGGTTCCATCAACAGACAGAAATTGTATCACCTCCAAGAGGACAGCAGCTCTTCATCGTTTGCAAAAATGTCTTAATATAGTAAATGTTTAGTCTACAGATGTGATTTACTATTTTCTCTGCCCTCAGGACATTGATCACTGGCATGGCGTCCGGCAGCATTGTGGCATTCAACATAGACTTCAACCGCTGGCACTATGAACACCAGAACAGGTACTGAGGTGGACAGTGTGAGGAACAGGAAGATGGAGAGAGGAGAGGAGGTGATGCATTCTGCTGTGTATCTGCAGCACAGGGGAAACTACAGGTACAGAGACGAAGGAAAAACAAGCACTGGACCTTAGGCTCTATTCCCTTGTGAAGTTCACTTGATTTTAGGATGCAATGGCGCTGGTGAAAACAGCTTCCTCTGTGCATACGTGTATGTACACGCACGTGTGTAATCACAGACACATAATACCCAGAAGATACACACCAAAACCTGCTAATAGAATAGGAAGAGTGCAGAGTGGGGAAAAAGAGCAAGTCAAGCAGACCTTGTAGAGGTCCTTCATACCGTGCCACTCACAGGACTGGTACATTTGCTGTTCCTGGTATGTTTAATTCTTCACAGACAGAGAACCTAAGTTTTGCCATCCCTTTTCTTTTTCCTCATTTTTTTTAAGTACTTTTAATATCTTGTTCTTTATTTTTCATTTAAGGGGATTGCAGCACAGGAATTATTTGGGTGGACATTAACTAAGACTCCTTCAATATGTCTAAACTGATTAGAAATGGTCAGAAATGAACCAGCTCTATCCAATATTCAAAAAAGGTGCTATTGGCTTGATCTTAAATTTTACCCTTGAAAAATTGAAAAAGGTTATAATTTTTTGTTTAATCTTGTCTGGTTTTATTTTTATTTTAGATTTTTCTTCCTTTACCCTCAGCAGGCTTAAATCTTATTTTGTAAATAAGGCTCTACTTCCTCCAGAGCCTACACTTGTTCTTTCACCACACAAACTGCGCTTATCACCTTTAATTTATTAATGACTTGCTGTATGTAAAATACTGTGTAATAATTATTATAATGTTGAAAAGACTGATGGTAATAACGGTGGTGATTGTTCTGCCAGAGAAGGTAATGATAGAAGTCTTACCAGTGCCACCAAGGATGAAAAACACAAGACTGACCTGATTTCCTTTGTATATTTGGTGATTGTTCTGTCAAATATGTACATATAGTCTTGGTTCAGGCTTGGCAGGAGACTTAATCAGCTGAATAAAACTGAAAGCGCAAAGGAAACTTTCACTTACCCACATTTGTTGATTATTTAAAAAAAGATTCAAATCAATGTAAAAGTTTGTTTTGTATTTGCACTTTGCACCAATCACATATCATTATTTATTAGCTTGGTTCTTTCTGGTCGGCTGCCATTTTGTTTAGGTCCATTTTCCTACGGGATTATTTGTGCATTGATGTTTGTATTTAAAACGTTGAGCTCATGTGTGATTATAAGTTTTACAACCTCACAGTTGTAAGCAATATCATGATTCTGTAGCTGATAGAGGCTGGAAGGAAGGTGGAGAGGATGAAATGTGAGATGTACCGTATGTGTGAAGCCATCTTGATCAAATGCGCACATGCACATACTCTTATCAACAGGTTCAACTTACGTATCCAAAAAAAGGTTAAATATTTTTGGATCTATGAAACCCTAAAAACTATTGTATTCATGTTTTATTGCAAAGATGTAAAATATGACATGTGTGAGTTGGAAAAAAAATCATGAGAAAATAAAATATGCAAAGAATTTGATGACTTGACTTTTATTTGATTACATATATATTCTCACATATTGTAGTATTTATCACCATTCTAAAGGAAATCCTACTTCCTCAAATGAGAAATTTAACTGCAAGGATATTTTGCAATTAAATTGTTGCATCTTGTACGTGCTTTTTTTTCCCCTTTCCTGTTTGTTACAATCACAGACACAAAGACCCTGTTTTACAAAATGACCACTTTCTATTTCCAGCACTTTCAATGTGGTCCTTTTCTAAGAAATTTGAACCTACTCCTTCTGAACTTCTTAAAGTAAAAGTAAGAAAAATATTTAATTCTCTTTACTGAATGATGTCTCAGTGATTGCACCACCATAGGAGCACCTATTTAACTGACAAAATGACACATATGGGGGTTGAAGTTGTCAGGTTTTCATTTTTATTCTTCAAACAATTTCAAACAGGTGTGTGGGTGAACTTTCAAACTAATTCACATCTTTTGCACACATTAAGAAGTAATAACTAAAATAATGAAACGCCTAGAAATTGGCCAGTATACCTCCGCTTTAAATCTGAGCCCATGTGAACTTCACCTTTGACCCCACAATCACATAAACGTTATCAGATGTTCTACCAATCATAGGTATTTGGGGGCAGCTGTGGCTCAGGAGGTAGAGGGGGTTGTCTTCTAACTGGAAGGTTGGCAGTTCAATCCCTGGCTTCTGTAGTCTGCATGATGAAGCATCTTTGGGCGAGACAGTGAACCCCAAATTGCTTCCGAAGCATCCATCAGAGTGTGAGTAAGTGCATGATGGTTCAAAGGCGTAGAATAAAGCACTGTATGAATATGGGCAGGAATGGGTGAAAGAGGGTTGTAGTAATAAAATGCTTTCAGCACTCAGGTAGAGTAGAAAAGCATTATATAAGCACCAGCCCATTTATTAACCAAAGTTCAGAAAAGATCCAGCAAACAAGTCAGCTCCTGTAGTGGTAAATTCTGTAACAGACAGATGGATATATGAAGTTGTTATTCGTGGTCTTCTACCTGTCATGGTGATCAACCATATAAGCACTGGCAAGGATCAAAGCAACAAAGTTAGCTCCTGTGGTGGTGACAGTATTTTCATTGATAACTCCATGATCTCTTTTCCCCATAGTTGTAATTAAGTGTCCAACATATTACTGAGATCCAGCAGCCCAGTAAGCTCTTGTAATGGTGACAAGATTTTCATTAATGACTCTCCGTGACCTTGACCTGTGACCCCACAATCTCATAATATCACATGTTCTATCCATCAAAATTATTAACCAAACAATGTTGGGTATAGGTCCAGCAAATAAGACAGCTCCTGTAGCAGTAACGAGCTTGTACAGACAACCTGAAAAACATAATGCCTCTGCAGTATACATGATAAACTAGTTGTTGAATCTAGGAACTTTCGCGATGAAACTTTTTGGAAAATACGTTTTTGGACAATGAAACTTTTTGCTGTTGTTTTTTTTTGTTTGTTTGTTTTTGTAATTATGCCTCTGTACACCAAAAGAGTCCATTTGAAATCAGTCCATGATTGGATTGGAGAGCAGAGTCTCTGCTTTATTTCGAGGGGTTTAACAAAAAAATTGCGTTGTTTATCATTTACTGTTATTTTTATACAAAGTCCCCGTTTTCAGAAAGTCAAAAGGAATGGGACAAACTGACATCATCAGGACTGTTTTAATACTTGGATGAAAATCCTTTTCAGTCAATGACTGCCTGAAGTCTGGAACCCACAGACATCCCCAGATGCTGTGTTTTCTCACTCAAAATGCTCTACCTGGCCTTTACTGCAGCCACCTTTTGTTGCTGCTTGTTTGTGGGTCTCTCTGCCTTCATTTTTGTCTTCAGTACCTGAAAAGCTGCTCTATTGGATTGATATCAGGTGACTGTGTTGGACATTGAAGAATATCTCATTTCTTTGCCTTGAGAAATTTTCTGCTTGCTTTTACCATATGCTTTAGATCATTATCCAGTTGCATAGTGAGGTACGGTTTTGCAGAATCTGGCTGAATCTAAGCAGAGAGTTCATAATTCCTCCTGCTACTTCTATTAAGAGTTAAATCATCAGTAAATACTAGTGACCTGGTTCTGTTTGCAGCTGTACATGCTCATGCCATAACATTGCCTCCACCATGTTTGACAGATGATGTGGTATGCTTACGATTATGAATCGTTCCTTTCCATCTCCATACTTTTCCCATCCTTCAGTTGCTCCCTTGTATTGCCACAGCGGATTAATCCGCATTGGTAATTTGGCAGAGGGTTTAAGCTAGATGCCTTCTTTTATATTTACATTCATGAAGGTGTCTCTTGATTGAAGACTCTGACGATGATATGATGATATGCCTACCTTTTTGAGAGTATTATTGACTTTGCAAGATATAATATAAATATATTATAAAGGTTTTTTTCTTAACCAAGTAAAGAGTTCTGTGATCATCCACTTTAGTTGCCCTCAGTGGTCTTTCACATCTTTTGGTGTATTCTTTTTTAAAAGAATGTTATAGATTATACTTTGGCCACTCCTAAAGCTTTATCTTTGGCTTTAATTCCTTACCTTTTAAAAAAATTCCTTGAATTAAAGCTGAAAGTCTGCACTTTGATCACATTTTGATTGTTTGATTTAAATCAAATACATGATGTCATTGTCCTAAAACCAACTGTAATACCAACAGTTTCAAGCAATACACAAAGCATGGTGGCAGCAACATTCCCACTGCAATTTCTAGTTTGTATATTTTTGCATGTCTTAGAAATCTTTTTTTTTTTTAAATATTGCCTACTAGAATTTACTATTGAGTGGACACACTTTTTCTCATCTCATCTCATTAAGAATTAGGTATGAATGGAGTAAATATTACATACTGATTATAAAGAAATTCCATGTTTAATTATGTTCCATATAATGTTTGTTTTTTCTGTTGCTGAAAGGCCACTTGGGGTCCAGAGTCTTGCTCTGATATACTTCACCATGAGGAGGGGCCTTTGTGATAAGTGGAGACCCCCTACATGTACTTATTCACATCTATCATGTTTTAAGCATCCCTCAGTAATAAAGACATAGGCTCTTTATACATAAAATATAGCCATTATATGCTTTAAAAAAAGATTGTTAAATGTCAAACAATTAAACTTATCAGGTAGTAGAATATATTGATCCCCTTTTTATCTATGAGTTTTTAGTTTTTATAGTTAAAAAATTAAAAATAAAACACTGAAATGGCCTGACTTCATTTGTTCTGATACTGATACAGTCAAACATGTTTAAATCAGTGGTTCTCAAACGTTTTTGGCTTGCCCCACTTCAGAAGGAACACACACAGCCCTACACCACACAGTTTATCCATCATAAACATTCAAAAAAGGTCCATGTTGAATTTTATTTAAATAAAAGTACATATCATCAGTGCAATGACAGCAGCAAACTCTTTTTACTTTTTCCTAAAAATAATAATCATATCTATTCACCTTAGTTTCACAAGATTTTTTTTTTACCTGTTTGTCTGTGCCCCACCTGCAAGTCACTCCACACCCTGCCAGTGGGGCCAGCCCAGCAGTCTGAGAACCACTGGTTCAAATAATATACCTGGAAACTACATGATCAGTGCTTTGTAAAGTCTTCAATAATAATGAACTTGGTAGAGTAGGAATAATTTATTTGAATTTTTTACCTTAAATGTGCATGCAGTGTGTCTAATTTTGTACAAAGATTTTTTATTTTGTTACATGTTGATGTATTTACTGCATACACAAGATCTTTAAAAAAAAACTAAAGCTGAAAAACAAAATCTGTGAATGTTCATAATTGTTCAAAAAATCTCAAAAGATTCAATTTTTAAGGTCTCAAATACTCATATGTGACATCCTACATGACCTCTTAACCATATGTTTGTTACAGTTTTTATACAGTGGTGCAAGGATTTGGATTCAGTAATAGTTCGACATATAAATAATAAAGGATAAGTAAATATAGAAAAATGTATATTTGTGTCTCTCTGGGTTGCATGGGATTTAAGTTGTGTGCTTTTACAGCATTTTTCTCAGTCAGTGTAGATGGATTAATGAATTGTGAAGAAACCATTGAAGTGAAGCTAAAGCAAAGCTAATAATTACATCCAGTGTGTATATTTGCAATCTGTTGATTTTCTGCTTTAATTTATGCTTAGTACTATATTCATTCTACTAAATTTAAAAGACAAACAAAGCCGTTAAAGATGTCATTTATAACTAAAATAATAAACAATAGCGTTGCCAGTAATCTCTTTTTTAATTAGTGTGATTTGAGAATGCATGTTTCAGTATCTATACAGGCTGAAGGGATTTTGTCATTAAAGTTTATACATGGGGGAGTACTGAGTCTGGCAGACAATATTACCTGGAATGCACAGATTAACTGGAGAACAATGAGGATTTGTCAAGAACTTCAACAGATCTGGCTCCCTTTATTGCTTGTGGCTGTCATCTCTGAGCCTTTGTGGGCTTTACAGTTTATTGAATTTTATGACAAAGCGTTGTAACAACGAATGAACCTTTTTCAAATAATTAGCTCTGTATGTGCGGTATATTTTTGTTGCAGTGTCAAATAGATGTCATCTCACAATAATAAAAAATACACAAAGTATTCTGAGAATAAACAGACATTTCTGTAGTCTAAGCTTGGAATACAGACAAAGCTGATGGCGGCACAAAGCTGCTTTAGTCTCTATGGAGACTGGAATCAGATACCATATAAATTGACAGGCAAGAGCGGTAATCCTTTACTCGGGTAGACCTGTCTTTCAGGCTCTGAATTTCGTCTTGTAGTTTACATCGGTTTTGATTTGGCCTGTCTGTGGCTGGAGCCAGTGGATGCCTGTCTGCTAATAGTCTGCAAGCTTCAGTTCTTTCTCACTTTAACATGCACAATACCATCTTCTTCGTGTTACTGCTTTTCTCTGTACCTTATAAGCTGATCTGGTATCTGCACGGCTGAGACACACTTATGTAGTTCTGTACAAAATAATGAGCTTTAATATTATTTTTATATTGAGTTTGCAATGTAGTCTACAGACATTATGAGACATGCTTCACTTGAAACAATATTATTTTTTTCTAAGGCAAGTACAACTACAACACAAGAAATGACAAAAAGGAGGAGAAAAGATATTAGTCCCTCATTATGCTTTTCCCTGGAAAGGGAAAGCAGATTCTCAGGTTCGTCTTAATTGTTAAAGTAAGACTCAGAAGGGTGCAGTCACACTCACCCCTTAAGACCTCTTCATCACATTGTGGGCTATATTTCCTCTGTGCCTATGCAAATTGCATTTACTCACTAGAAATATTAGATCATTGGAATTAGAATATGCATGCATGTTTAATGCCATTGTGTCAGCTTATTTTGGGCTGACAAAAGGTTTTTATGTTTGTATGTCACAGTGAAGAGGTGATGGACCTCTGTGTGCTTTGTGTGCGTGCATGCTTGGCTTTTATTTGCATAAGCATACACGAATGACAGCACATATATGTCTGTACTGCATGTGCTCCCACCCATCTCCTTCAGGTGGAAAGTGCAGAGATGGTGGACCTCTGAGACGAGATGCTACATATCTCCATGTTGGTAAAGGAGCTTCCCCCCTCACTGCTGCAGTCAGGGACAGAAGAAGAAGAGGAGATGATGTTCTTCAACCTGTGGAGGGAGATGATGAGCAGCGTCAGCAGGAACACAAGCAGGCCGAGAAAGAGCCATACATAAACATAGACATTCCCTGGACGTCCTGGAGATGATGCAGCTGCCGATGTGGAGGCAGAAGTTGGGGAGAAACGGAGGAAAGTCCCATTGTCTACTGAAGAGATTCCAGTCTCATTATGGTCCATCAATGGAACATCAATCCCTGACATCCTGACTGTTGTTTCATCATGGATTTGCAAGAAAGAAAAAGAAAGATGAGAGAAACTTATTGTGAAGCAAGCACACACTTCATTTTAAAATCCATTATTTACAAAATCCTTTGGAGTATTATTTTGCTTTGTCTGCTGGAGTTGTCAGAGTTTAGTGTCCACCCTCATGACACTTCAGCATAGTAGATGCTTGCTGACTGACACAAGACCCAAATAACCCTCAAACAGTCTTGGTTGGAAATTAAAAGGTAAACAGAAAGCACTTCTGCACTTTAAATTTACTTCAAGAGCTCTCCTGACACTGACAAGTCTTTTTATCAAATAATAATGGCAAGCAGTAATAATTTCTTTTAGCTCAAATACCTTTGGAGAGTTGAGAAAATAAAGAACAACATTTGTTTGGAAGTTTACTCAAAACAGTTAAATTGCATGGAGTAAGATTCTTGTGCTCAAGAAACAGGATTCTTGAAATGAATTATTTTTAATATGTTATAACATGTAGGACATAAAATATACATAATCAAAGAATATATGAAGTACAAAATACAAAATATTGGAGTTGATAAGAAGTGTTCCCACAAACCTCTCAAATGATCACTAAAATATATTTATAGAAATAATAGAAAATATATAATGTGTAAGGCCAAAAACTGAAACAAATAAAATGCTGTGGATGCTGGTTTCAACTATAATGCTGTGTCTTACGATTAAGTCAGGAAACTTATTAGAGGAAAAGAACTACATGTATATTGATGAGACTGTCAAGAACAGCAGGGGGAGTGCTTGTCTTATTGAATGCCTGTCAGCCTGAGTGCCCAGAGCTGTGTGTGCTTATAAATGAAGCCATCCCTATCTGATGAAATTAAACTCCTCATAATCAGCTTTCACAAAGACAGCTGAAAAGCAATCCTCCTCCACTGTGTATTAATATTGTTAATAATATTCCATCACAAATTAATGCATGGTGGAAAACTGGCAAGGAAATGTGACTGAGCATTGAAGAAACATTCACGGTCTTTGTGTTCATGAAAGACAGAAGCAAAGAGGCTGTTCTGAATTTGGGTTAGGCCAGCCTTGTGTCTCGACATGATCTATGACAGCAGAAGAAGACACTTCAAAGTGAGGAATAAATGAGCATGACCAGAATGAAAGCAAGAGGTCAGCTTGTGTGTTCAACTTCTTTCTTATCTTCTGGCCCTGCCCTCCTTTTCTCTCCATTTTATTACAGGCTTCACCTTTTCAATATGCACTCTTGTGTGATATTCAGGATGGAAAACTGTCTTCTGTGTTTTTCATAAGCCTTTTGCACTGCAATAATTGCCTCTATTAGTAGATCAGCTTGCTTCTGATGAATAATTCAATTCTATTCAAATGTATTTATATAGCGCCAGTTCACAACAAAAGCCACCTCAAGGCGCTTCACACTGTAAGATAAAGACTCTATAGTGTTAGAGAAAAACCCCAACAATCAGACAATCTCCTATGAACAAGCACTTGGAGAATGTGTGAAGGAAGGACTCCCTTTTAACAGGAGGAGACCAGCACAGGGAGGGGAAAGAGAAGACAGAAAGGAGAGCACAGAGAGACACAAACTGTGGGGGAGAGAAGACAACATTTGATGGCATGCAGCAGTAGCAAATAAATGCATGGGGAGTGAAAAGAGGTGGATGGAGAAGAAATGCCCAGTACATAAGAATCCCCCCCCCCAGCAGCCTAAATCTTTTGCAGCATAACTAAGCCCTCGCGATAAGTTTTATCAAAAAGGAAAGTTTAAAGCCTAATCTTAACTGTAGAGAGAGTGTCTGTCTCCCAAATACAAACTGGTCGCTGGTTCCACAGGAGAGGGGCCTGAAAGCTCTGCCTCCCATTCTACTTCTAAAAGCTTAACCAAAAGTAGGCCTGCACTCTGAGAGCGAAGTGCTCTATTGGGAAAATATGGCACAATTGAGGCTTTAAGATAGCTATAGATATATAGTTATATTCTTTAACAGCGTAAAGACATGTTAAAACACCAAATACATACTGGAAGGTTCGGATTTACGTGTTCTGAAAATGTTAATTGTATTGTGAAAATATAATGTAAACACTGTTAAACAATACAAACTTTTGCTGGAGTCAGGGAACTCTGGATTTGAGTTTTCATGCAGGCTGAAAAGGAATCTGCACCACGGAGATTCCTCGTGACGTTTTCCGCAGAGTTTGAAGAGTAATGTAACAAGCAAAAAACACTTACCATTCACTTGCTGGTCACAAAAAAGGACAAGTAGTAATGATCTTTTGGAGTAAAATGACCCTAAACAGCAGTTTGATTTGTAATAACTATGATTCCACTAACCAGACCTATATTTATGGTGTCCTAACTTTATTAATATTGCAAAAACAGTCAAAGTTAGCTAGCAGACGATCCTTGTAGACTAGTAACTAGCTACTTGAACTAGCTACTAATCTTAATTAGCAGAGATAAAATGATGCAGGTACATTTTAATTTTGTTCAATTAAATCTCACTGATGCAACATCTACGGTTGAAAAATGCTAACTTGGAAATGCCAAAACTGCAATTCCTTAAATGGCCACTTGACGTTGCATCCAAAAGTGACACTTCCTTTAGACTCCCATGTTAAACTGCCTAACTTTACAGAAGAGATAAACCTGTTTACAAACTGATATGAAAAAGGGTTAAATTTATATCACGCTAAGTTCCTATTTGTCAATAGCTAGGCATACAGTTTAGTAACTAACAGACCTTGAACAGCAATCTGCACTCCAACTTTGGTGAGTGAAATTCTAGCATTTTATTTGTAAGTTTCTTGCTGTAATTTTCCGTTCTGCACTGTGTATTCATATATTCCATGAATCCTCCATGCTAACCAAGCTTGCTAGTCCTAATGCACCTGAAAAAAATTTGGATACTTTTTCTTAATTTTAAAAGGTAAACTTTGATATTTCATAGATTCATTACAGGTAAAGTGAAATACTTACAGTAAAAGTCTTTTTTGGTCTTATTTTGGTGATTTTGGCTTATAGCTCATGAAAATCAGAAATGCAGTACCATATTATTAAAATGTTTCATTTAAAGTTTGAGTAAATTGCTATTCAGATATAAATTCTGTGTATCTCTCAGCGTAGCTCGGTACACATGACCACAATCATGGTGAGGACTGCTGACTTGACATTTGTCCCGATGACGATCATCAACGCCCTCCACAAGAAAGCTAAGCCACAGAAGGCCATTGCTGAAAAGGCTGGCTGTTCACAGTGTGCTGTAATGACATAATAATTGAAACTTGACCGGAAGAGGAAAAAAGTGTGGTAGGAAATGGTGTACAAGCAACAGGGATGAGGAATCTTGGAGTAATTTTTTTCATTTTTGACCAGGATATGTTCTTTAATGCTCGCATTAAACAAATATGTAGGACTGCCTTTTTTCACCTCCGCAATATCGAAAATTAGAAACATCCTGTCTCAGAGTGATGCTGAAAAATTAGTTCATGCATTTATTACTTCTAGGTTTGATTATTGTAATTCATTGCTATCTGCCTATTCTAAAAGTTCCCTAAAAAGCCTTCTACTGATGCAAAATGCTGCAGCGAGAGTACTGACAGAGACTAGAAAGCGAGATCATATTTTCCCTAGATGAGCTTCTCCTCACTGACTCCTTGTTAAATCCAGAATTGACTTTAAAATCCTTCTACTCACTTACAAAGTCTTGAACAATCAGGCCCCATCCTATCTTAAAGACTTCATTGTACCATATTTTCTTAATAAAGAACTGCGCTCTCAGACTGCTAGACTACTTGTGGTTCCTAAAGTTTTTTAAAGTAGAATGGGAGGCTGAGCCTTCAGCTTTCAGGCCCCTCTCCTGTGAAACCAGCTCCAAGTTTGTATTTGGGAGACAGACATCATGGATGTAATGAAGGAGGACATGCAGACGGTTGGTGTGAGGGAAGAGGATGCAAGAGACAGATGAGACCCCTAACGAGAGCAGCCAAAAGAAGAAGACAGACATCCTTTTTAGATTTACGATTAGGCTTCAAACTTTCCTTTTTGATAAAACCCATAGTTAGGGATTAATTATGCTGCAATGGATTTAGGCTTCTTGGGGGGCGTCTCATGATGTCCTGGACATTTCTTCTCCACCCACTTCTTTTCACTCCCCATGCATTTATTTTCTACTGCTGCATGTCATCAAATGTTGTCTTCTCTCTCCCCTAGTCTGTGTCTCTTTGTGTTCTCCTTTTTTCTTATCTTTACCCTCACCTTCAGACCAGTCTGGGCAGATGGCTGCCCCTTCTGAGCCCGGTTCTGCTGGAGTTTTTTCCTGTTAAAAGGGAGTGCTTCCTTCCCACAGTCACCAAGTGCTTGCTCATAGGGGATTGTCTGATTGCTGAGGTTTTCATTCTAATACTGTAGGGTCTTTACCTTACAGTGTGAAGCGCCTTGAGGTGACTTTTGTTGTGCATTGGGTGCTATATAAATAAATTTGAATAGAATTGAATTGAAGTGGATGACTGCAGCCTTGAGAGGATTGTCAAGAAAAGTCTATTTAAGAACTTGGAGAGCTTCACAAAGAGTGGATTGAGGCTGGTGTCAGTGCATCAAGAGCCACCACACACAGACATCTTCAGGAAAGGCGCTACAATTGTATCAAGGTCTGAGAGCAGGGTTGTTGGACCTCTGGCTCCAGAGCTTCGTGTGGCTCTTTAGCCAGTCCAGTGTCTTCTTGTGACGTTTTCAGAAAACTAGATCAGATGAAAATAAATAATTGCTAATTGTGTTATCATTTTTATTTAGAGCTGTAATAAGTGTAGTAAGTAAGCTTTTCTAGTAGTTAAAATGTTTAGCTTATACACCCAATTACAAAAAAAGGTTTTAATATTTTGTCAACTACAATGTAAATCACAGCCTATCATCTGTTACCTTCTTCTATAATTTTGCTAAACATCAAAAGTGGTACAAGTATGGATATATTCACATAACTAGCTCATTTTGAGACTTTTTTTAAATTAAATTTTAATTTGACTAATATGCACACACAGGTAGAACTCAAAGTGATCTGCACGGTTTTAAAGCTACTATTGTGTGTTCATAATTTTTATTCTGTAATTTAATGCCACAAACAAAAACATGGCATTGCTGTACTGAAAAGTTAAAGTACCAGCTAATCATAGCAGACTGCAGTGTAGTCACATGTGGTAAAATATCCACTACTATTAGTGTGTTTAAAGGCTAAATTATATGTAATAAGCTGTGTCACTCTCATTATAAGATTGAAATATGCTTTGCAGCTCCTTAAAGATCGTTTTAGTCAGAAATAATTTTTAATCAAAATTGATCTTTTGATAATAAAGTTTGCCAAATCCTGTCCTATAGTCTACAGGAGGAGAGAAGGGGCACAGAATAATATAAATATAGTAAACTTAAAAATGTAATTACAAAAAGGAACCTAGGATACACACACACACACACATGCACACAAATCATGTCTAGAAAATAGACATAGGTAGATACACACTAAAATTTGAAAAGGTATGTCTAGAAATGATTTCAAGTGTCATGTCATCTCCTGGTGTTGATGGTGGCTGGCCCACTGTGTTTTATCAAGTCCAAAACCAGCCGGTATCCACCATCTAACTTCCATCTGCTGACCACTTTTGTGAGGATGCTGATTTCCTTTTCTAGCAGGATGCAGCACCTGTGGCAAAACTACTACCAAATGGTTTCCTAGCTGTGTTTTTAACTATGCTTGATTGGCCAACAAACTCTCCTGACATGAACCACACGGAGCACCTCTGGTGTACTGTCAAGACGAAACTGAGAAACACTTCACCCAAAAAATAGTTATTCATTAATATCTCAGCAATGCCACAAGCTGACAGCCTCCATACCACGCTGAATTTATGCAGTAATTTGTTGTAAAGCTCCAACCAAGTGCTTTTCATAAGCTGGAAATTTTTGTATTGTAAAGCCTATTTTGATTGATCGTAGGAGCTATTCTAATAATTTGAGATACTGGGCTTCCGAGTTTCCTGTACTATAAGCCATAATCGTCATCTTTAGAACAAAAAGGCTTGAAAGATTTCACTTTATGTGTAATGAATACAGGATATATGAAAGTTTTTCACAATATTCTACATATTGGAAATGCACTAGTATATTAGCTGATGACTTAGCACTCCACACTCTCTTCCTAACAAGGTAACAATATCAAGAATGCCAAAAGTGAGGCTTCTAAAGGATAATTTGCTCACCAATAGGTGGCACATAGTGAGTGTATCATCTATTTTTTTTTTACAGTCTGTGTTGCTGCAGTAGAGTTTCAGCTTGTTTCATTTGGTACAAACGTTTTCTTAATGAGTTTTGCTTATGAAGTTTGGCAAATCATTCCATTCCCAAAATCTTTCTTCTCCATTTATTCACTCACTTTTATTCTCTATCTGTCTCTCTCTGGATGTTACATTTGGCAATAACTCCGCTCTCTTTAATTTAAAGCCCAAAGTACCTTCAGGGAATTACACAGAATAATGAGGAGGAATGAGTTGGGCTGGAGCCTTTCTGTGATTGCATGCTCTCTTGCCCTAACTCTGTATTCTTTTTCAAATGCTCCCAATGGTTGTCCCAGCCCAGTGAAAAACTGTCTTACTGCTTTTGTTAGCTTATATTGTCCCTTTTCCCCAGACTCTTTTCAGAGTTGAAGTATTGACATTCACTGCACACACACTGCCTTTCTCTGCTTCTGCTGTCCTCTAGTAATGTGTCTTTTTCTGTATTTTTTCTCTCTCAACCTCACATCATTATTTACATTCCTGAAATGTTTGGACCATATTGGATTTCAGATATATAAAGGTTAAAAAAAAAGCCAGTCATCAGTCATGTGCTCATCTGAAACATCCAAAACCTTGACCCTAAACTCTTTACTGCTCATCTACCTTCAAATCTCTTTTAGTCTTCTCTGCCACCTTTACTCCTCTTATCCATTGGACTTGTCTTTCCATACTACTCTGTCCTCCTCTGTATAGGTTGTTGATTTTAATGATACGTTGTTTTGAAATCTGCATTGAAGCTTGTTCATTGTGAGCTGAAGTGGCTGATAATTGTGCTTAATGATGCTTTTTGTATCCAGGCAACAAGGCACGCTCAGTTCTTTTTTCAAGCTAATCTACTTTAAGAGGGCAGGCCACACACTCCCGCTGTGTCTGAAGAGGTTAGCCATCCACACACACACACACACACACACACACACACGCACGCACACAGAGAGACATACACATGTACACCCGCCTACACATAATAAATACCAGTAGTTATTTTCCTTAGGAATAGCTGCAAATAAAATACAGAGAACATGAAGGGCTAGTTGGGAGAATGAGCTATCAGGGAATTATATGATGTTACATATCAGATCTAAGACAAAGATGACAAAGTCAGAGACGCAAGGTTGAAATGGTTTGGACATATTAGTGGATAGTGGATATACTGGACGAAGGATGTTGAAGATGGAGCTGCCAAGCAGAAGGAAAAGAGGAAAAAGATTCATGGATGTAGTGAAGGAGGACATGCAGAGGGTTGACAGAAGAGCATGCAAGGGATAGGGTGAGATGGAGACAGATAATCCACTGTGCTGACCCCTATCGATGTCCTTCAGATCTCCCGAGAGTCTTAGACATATATACTGGGACACTCTTTAAGGAAATTCTTTTATCAGACAGAAAATCAGTCTTTTATTGCCCTCTTAAAAAAAGTTTCAGAACTGAAGCAAAAGTTACCTCTGTTGCTCCCTTAACCCCATCTAGCAAAGATGTAGTACAAGTGTACAGCTGGTCTCGTTGTGATGGATCTGGGTTTCATCTGTCTCCAAGCTATAGTGCTTAGCTCCAGTCATGCCTTGCTCACTACTCATTCTACTGACTGAGTGACTTTGGACAGTTGTTTGGTTATTTGCCCTTGAGCCTCCCTATACCCCCTTTCTAAGACAGAGAGGATAAAACGCTGACTGTTGAAGATTAATTTAATTTATTTTTGTTTTATGTTTCTCCCACTAAGTTATAGTCTCAAAAACATTGTTGTATCTGTGCAGTAATTCATGACTGGCTAATTTGATCAAGATTGTATAGAAACATACATATCCAAGCTCATTTTGGGGGACAAATTTTTGGTTAACACCTTGCAGAAAGTCCTTACATATTAGGTTTTATCGAATTCAGGCAAAGAAAATTTACCAATAAATATGGTTACTTTTAGGTGTAGGGTCAGCAACATAACTGTAAGATTAAGGTCTGATACTAAAGTCCACTGGCAGTTCTAAAATGTTGTAGCTGTTGCTCTTATAGACTTAACCTGACAGGTTTTTAACATGTAACAGAAGCACTATACTGCTGCTGCTGCTGCTTTCTATTCTTGCTGTCAGCTCCCATCTTACAGCCAAAAGAAATCTTGCCATGTCTCAGATTCATCGAAGTGTGATGTGGCTACTCTTACACCTCCCTCTGAGCAGATGCTGCTTTTTAAAAGCCAGAATAGCTTGCCTGTCTGTCAGGACAATGAACACTGCTAGTAGCTACTGCTCAGAGAGAAAGTGGGATGAATGATCTCCAGGAGTGAGGGCCATACTTTGAGGCTGCACACTAACAGACTTTACTTGACATGACTTACATCTCTGTCCTTTAATAACTAGTCTTTTTCCCCTCACTTCCAGTCAGGGTTGCATAAAGTTCAGGATTGTTGAGACTGTTCTGCTTTTCAGCCTTCATATTCTCCTGTATCCTCTTGAGTCTATCAGCCTGGAGCTCATCAGTGGGTTCCTGCTGAAGTGCTCTTTTTGTCGCTCTCAGATATGATTTCTGTCTGATTATGTAGTTCAGCTTTTTTTCTCATTGGTTTCTGGGTTTTGTCATGTGCTTGAAATATGTTCTGTATAGCCATGGCTTTCTGCTGTACACTCTTTAAACTGGGCTGCCTTTAGCAAATTTCTCTTCATAGCTTTTTTGTAGCTTTATTGTCTTCCTGCACCACCACAGCTCTTTAAGTCTTGACTTGAGGATATATTTTCTTCACCACCAGTTTGTATCTATAGACAGTGAGGCCTGATTCCCAAGGCTCCCTTTTTTCCTGATCAAACTCCTTCTCTTTGATCTGCACAATTTCTGCAAGTCCCTCCTTAAACAACCTTATCCTCTGCTGGTGGAGACTGTTCAGCCAAACTCCTTCAGAGACACTATGCCGCATAGCTTCCTCTGCTCCACTTTCTCAATCTGTTCCTCGCCCGCCACCTTCCTAATTTTCTCATCATCTCTGTGTAATTTTTTCACTGTCACTGTTCAGCATATATTCTGCTCAACTGGCCTTATCTAATGTGTCCTCTCAACTCTCTTGTCCTACAATGCCTATGAAAAGTATTCACCCCCCCTTGGATGTTTCACCCTTTTATTAATTTAATAAATTAAATCATGGTCATTATAATTTTGTTTTTTGACAAGAATTTGCAAAAAGCTTCTGTCATGTCAATGTGAAAATAGTCTTACAAACTAATGTAAATTATTTAAAAATATATAGTGTAAAATAATAGATGCACCTTTGGCTGTAAGCACAGCACCTTAATCTGTGTGGATAACTCTCAATCAGGCTGGCACACCTTGACTTAGCAATTTTTCTCCATTCTTCCTTGCAAAACAGTTCAAGCTCTATCAGGTTGCTCTGGGATCAGGCATGAACAACTCTTTTCAAGTCCAGTCACAAATTCTTGATTAGATTGACATCTAGGTTTTGACTTTGCCAATCCAGAACATTCACCTTGTTGTCTTTGAACCATTTCTGCGTAGCTTTTGCTGTATTCTTGGGGTTGTTTTCTTGCTGGAAAATAAATCTTCTCCCAAGCCATAGTTCTTTTGCAGACTCAGATTATCCTCCAGGATTTGATGATATTTTTCTGCATTCATATTCCCCTCTACCTTTACAAGCCTCCCAGTGCCTGCTGCTGAGAAGTATCCCTAGAGCATGATGTTGCCACCATCATGCTTCACAGCGGAGATGGTGTGTTTGTGGTGATGTGCAGTGTTGGGGTTTGGCAAACATAGCACTTAGTCTGGTGGCCAAAAAGCTCAATTTTTGTCTCATGTGACCAAAGAACCTTCTTCCAATTGTCCTTGGAGTCTCCCACATGCCTTTGGGCAAATTCCAAAACTGGTTTCATATAAGCTTTTTACAACAGTGTCTCTTTGCCACTCTCCCATACAGCTTAGACTGGTGAAGAATCCAGGCAACAGTTGTTGTATGTTCAGTCTCTCCCAACTGAGCCACTGAGGCTTTTAACTCCTTCAGAGTGGTCATAGGTGTCTTGGTAGCCTCCCTCACCAGTCTTCTGTCAGTCTTTATTTCACACTATATATTTCTTCTTCTTCTTCTTCTTTTTTATTAATTTACATTAGTTTGTAAAACTCTATTTTTACTTTGACATGACAAAAGCTTTTTTTTTTTTTTTTTTTTTTTT
>VUQH01055675.1:53159-76067 GCA_015106775.1 Etroplus canarensis | reverse complement strand
TGCAGAGGAGGGATAGTGAATATATACTGAACAAAGGATGTTGAAGATGAAGCTGCCAGGCAGGAGGAGAAGAGGAAGACCACAGAGAAGATAGGAAGCCATGCAGAGGGTTGGTGTGAGGGAAGAGGATGCAAGAGATAGGGTGAGATGGACGCAGAAAATCATCTGTGGCGACCCCTAACGGGAGCAGCCAAAAGAAGAACTTGCATTTACACAGCACTTTTCTAGTCTTACCGTCCACTCAAAGCACTTTAGACTACAACTCACATTTTAACCATACATTCATACAGTGCTTTATTCTACACACTTCATGTACTCTATCTACCATGCATCCACAGCCAATTCAGACCCAACATTTAACCTAACATGCATGTCTTTGGACTGTGGGAGGATGTTGAGGTACTTGGAGGAAACCAATTCAGGAACAGGGAGAGCACACAAACCCCCCACAGCAGGGCCTCAGCTGGCGCTCAAACCAGCAACCTTCACACCTTCCAGCTAAAGAGAGAGAGCCCCTTTTACTACCAAAATGTCAACTACTGTAGGCTTGTAATGTATAGGATAAAGTTAACTAAAGTTTTTTTTTCTTCAAAGCATTATTGCAGTCTAACTCATTTCTCCACTGTTTCTTTTTATATTTTGGAAAAATTACCCTTCAACAGGTGTTGTTTTATAGGGTGACTAGCTGTTAACTTTTATAAGCACTATAAAAGTAGCTGCTAAAGCAAAATGCTACCACATTGAAGACAAACAAAAGCTGCCTATTTAGTGGCAGTTTGTTATTGTTGTTAACTGGCGGAATTACACCGGCTCCCCATTCATTATGGAATCCAATTTAAGATTCTATTGATCACTTTTAAATCACTACATGCTTTGGCTCCACTTCACATCCCACAGCTCTTAATCCCTCATTATGCAACCCTAACCCTGCAGATCAGACAATCAATTGTTGTTAAAAGTTTTACAGTCCAGGTTTAAAACAAAGGTGGCCCATGCTTTTACTGCTTTAGTTCCAACTTTGTGTAACAAGCACCTTGTTAGTATCAGAACAGCTGAGTTGGTGCTTCAGTTGAAAAGCTTAAAAAATTCTTCTTATAAGGATGCATGGAGAATATAAGGAAGATTTGGGACATGTGAGTAGATGTTTTGAGACCGTTTTGCAACTCAAAACTTATTTCAAGTACTGTGAATCCAAACCTATCAGAAATGAGCATGCACCAAATTTTCAGAGCCACCTTTCAAACCCAAGGGTTATCAGTGTTTGATACTGACACAGTTTCAGTCCATGAGTTTTGCGACAATGGCAATTTTGTTTCTGTACACTACCACAGTGGATTTTAAAACAGTCAAAATGTAATCGAAGTATAGACTTTCAGCTTTAATTTAATGGGTTTGAAAAAAGAATTGCTTGAACTGTTTAGGAATTGCAGCCATTTAAAAAAAAAAAAAAAGGCTCAAAGGTAATGGGGCAATTGATTGAAAAGCAGATTCATCGCCAGAGGAGGCTTATTCTATTTTTATTTTAAAACAAACTAAGTAGCTAAAAAATCTGGAGTTGGTTCCTTATTTTAACTTGCATTTGGTGGCTGTTCAATCAAACTCTCAGCATGAGGGCCACAGAAATGTTGACACAAATGAAGGAGGCCATTATTAGTGTGAAAAACCAAAATAAATCTACTGTATCAGTGAGATAGCAAAAACTTTAGGAGTGCCAAAACAAGAATCTGGAACCTTAACAAAAGGAATGGTCACTCAGAAACAGCAAAGGACCCAGAGGACTACGGATGAGAAATTGATAATGATTGCAGAATTCTTCACTTAGTTAAGAAAAACTGCTTTACAACATCTAGCTGAGTGAAAAGCACTCTCAAGGAGGTAGGTGTATCACTGTCAAAGTCTACAAACAAGAGATGCCCTCACTAATGTAAGGGTTTGCAATAAACTCTCAAAAACAGGAAGACCAGATAAGATATTACCAGAAAAAAATCTAAGACTGGAAAAAATATTTGGACAAATTAAACAAAGATGAACTTATACCAGAATGACAGGAAGAGGAAAGGAACAGCTCACGATCTGAAGCATACCACATCATCTCTCAAACATAGTGGAGGTCAATGTACGGCACGGGCATGTATGGCAGCCAGTGGAACCGGGGCACCAGCGTTTATTGATGATATAAGTGCTAATTGAAATAGCAGGGGGAATTCTGAAGTGGACAGGGCTATAGTCTCTGCTCAGATTCAGCCAAATGCTGCAAAACTGGACGGCTCTTCACAGCACAAATAAATACTGACCCAAAGCATACTGCAAAAGCAACTCTAAAGTTTCCCAAGGCAATGAAATGGGATATTCTTCAAAGACCAAGTCAGTCACCTGATCTCAACCAAACAGAACAGCTTTTCAGTTACTGAGGACAAAACTGAAGGCAGAGAGACCCACAAACAAGCAGCAACTGAAGGTGGCCGCAGCAAACGCCTGCCAAACACCACAAGAAGAAGAAGATTATACTTTATTAATCCCCTAATGGGGAAATTACAATTGGATCTCAACACACCCTTTTTTTGTAGGTATATACACACTTAACATGTAGTTGAGTTGATATAGTTACACACACACACAAGTAGGGATGAACAGGGCAGCCCATTGTGGGCGCCAAGGAGCACAGTGGGGATTCAGTGCCTTGATCAGGGGGCGCCTTGGCTGTGCTCAGGGGGTGGGGTGGCTCCAGCCTCCACAGGCGAGTATTGGGCCAGCGCCACATCAGCAGTCCTCTGGTTTCTAACCTTTCACCATCGCACTGAGCCACTGCCGCTGTCATGGGTTCTAGCCTTCAGGTGGTCATTGATTGCCAAGGACTTTCATCCAAGTATTAAAAACAATCCATATATTTATAATTATGTTTGGTCCATTACTTTTGAGAATGTGTATAAAAATGGCCATAATTCAGAATTACAGCCACACATCACATTTGATCACATTTTGACAGTTTGATTTAAAATCCACTGTGGTGGTATACAGAGGCAAAATTATCAAAAAAAGGAAAAAGTCATTGTCCCAAAACTTATGGACCTAACCTGTATCACAGTTTCAATAAAATTCAGTTTTAGTCTAAGGCATCTAAGGCAGAACAAGCATTGGTTCCCTGGATTTTTTTATTTGGTTTTTATCAATTCACTGGAGAAATCTGCAAGATGTGCGCTTTGGGTAAACTTTTAAGAGTCGTATAACCATGTGAGATGTCGGTCAAAAAAAGCTTTTTTTCACCTGCTTTTTCATACTCCTACATTTGGCTCATCTTCCAGCCAAGATTCCTTTTGTGTCTTGTACCTTCAGTGCTTGTTCGAGAATCTTTCATTACCACCAGTGCGAAGTTCCTGTTTTGTCTGTCTGATTTGTAACACTGTGTTCAGCTGTCAGTGACTACTACACTGGCTACTCAGTGTGCTTTTTTCTTCTTTCAGAATGATCTGTGACAGATGCGGGTACTGTACCTTCAGTTTGGGCAGCCGTTTAATGGTCTTGAGTGGTCGCAGCACCCGAAGGACCCTCAGGGACTTGATGGTGTTGATGTCTTTGCCTTTTGTCCCTCTGTGCAGATTGAGAGTGCAGTTAGTCTGGGTGATGTAGTGTACCTAACAATCATGTAAACCCTTTCAGCTCAGGCTGCATTAACAAGATCTGACTGTAGGGCACCAGGTTTACATTATAAGGTGTTTATATTCTGTTAGTAAAACACATGCATGTGAGTAAATTGTTATTCTACAGAAACATGAAGCTCCAATACGCTTCTTTTCCTGCTCTGATATTTTTGTATTCCCTTCCTGTCTTTTCCTTCTTTTCTGTCCTTGCCTCTGTCTTCTTTATTTTGTTTCCATTACATGTTTGGATTTCTTTCATTCCTTCAATCTTTACTTTCTTATTTTCCATATTTCTCTCCCTCATTATGTTCTTTTGTCTTTCTCTCTCCCTCTTCCTTCCTTCCTTCCTTCCTTCCTTCCATCCCACATTCCTTCCTTACTTCCTGCCTGCCTTTCTTCCTTCCCCAACTTACCTTCCTTTCCATAGTCATTTTCTTTCTCTCTTCCCTTCTTCCCTCCATTCCTTGTTTCAATGAAACCTTCCTTCCTTCCTTCCTTCCTTCCTTCCTTCCTTCTTTTCCAACCTTCCTGTCCTTCCATCCTGTCTTTGAACATTCTGACCTTATCTTTTGTTCATTTCTTATATCTTTCTTTATTTTTCTGTTTTCTGTTTTTGCTTTCAGCATTTTTAAACCTCTTTCAGTTTCCTTTCCTTTCTTCTTCTTCTTCTCTCCTATATTTCCCAGTTTTCTCCATTATGAAAATCCACAACAAAAGATTTTCATACCACAGGGAAATTATAATTCCTCACAGCAACACCTGTTGACTTCATACTTCATATTTCCACTGAAGGGCTATAATTGGCAGTGCATTTTTTCATTAATTTCTTCTTTGGAAACTTCTTCCACAATACAAATTTAGCATTGTTTCTGTATAATAACACACAAACATCTTATATTTTAACTGTAAGAGCACAAAGAATCTGCCCCAGGTGCAGGAGGCAGTTTCTTTGCAGGAACCAAACACTGCATGTTTCGATCACTGATCGAGGGAAGTGAATGTGGGGATTTAAAAACGAGCTGTTATTGGTAATAACATACAGCTGAGCAATCATTCAGTCAAAGAGTGACACTGGCCAAGGACAGTGTGAGTGTGAGGGATTTTTAACTAATTAGCATCACACAATGTGGCCGTCACACTTGATAAAAAGTGTTTCTTGTTTGAGTTCATTAAAATATAAAGATAAAGAAAGCTATGTGAGCACATGGCAAAAAATGATATAGAAAAAGACATACATGTACAAAATCAGGACTCTTAACAGCTTTGTTATTTTCTGATAGAAGCCTTGTGGCTCCTCAGCATGTTACTTAGAAAAAGTACTGAATACACAAACTGCAAAGTAACTTCCTATAGTACTGTGAAAAAAAATGTAATCAAACTGACCACAGTAAAAAATAAATAAATAAATCTTTTTATTTGTCCATGATTTTTACTTCAACTTAATGCATGATGATATACAGTGGTTGGGGAGAGACCATCAGTTTACTCTTGAAGACACACTGCGGGGTACTTTGAGTGCATTATACACTCACTGGCCACTTCATTGGGCACAAATTGCAACACCTTTTTTCCTTCAGAACTACCTTAAGTCTGGCATAGATTCAACAAAGTGCTGGAAACATTCCCCTGACGTGACAGCATCACACAGTTGCTGCAGATGTGTCAGCTGCACATCCATGATAAGAATCTCCTGTTCCACTACATTTAAGTGGTGTTCTATTAAACTGAGCGGTGACTGTGGAATCACTGTGCAACTGTGCTTAGTGATCAATGATGATTTGAGCTTTGTGACATGGTGCATTATCTTGCTGGAAGAAGATGGATACCGTGTGGTCATAAAGGGATGGACATGGTCAGCAACAATATTCAGGTAATGCTTTTTCAGTCTTCTATTGTCCAGTTTTGGTGAGCCTATGCAAAATATAGCCTCAGTTTCCTATGCTTAGCTGGCAGGACTATTACAGGTGTGGTCTTCTGCTGCTGTAGCCCATCTGCTTCAATATTTGAGACGTCATGTGTTCAGAGCTGCTCTTCCGTGTACCTTGGTTGTAAAGAATGGTTGTCTTACTGCTGCCTACCTGTCAGCTCAAAACAGACTGGCCATTCTCCTCTTGCATCAAGGTATTTTCACCCAGAGAACTGCTGCTCACTGGATATTTTGTCTTTTGTGGTCCATTCTATGTAAACCCTAGAGATGATTGCACTGGAAGATCCTAGTAGATCAACAATATCTGAAACTTTCAAACCAGCCTGTCTGGCATCAACAACCATGCCATGTTCAAAATCACTTTTCTTCTCCATTATGATTCTCAGTTTGAACTTCAGTAGGTCATCTGGACCATATCTACATGCCTAAATGCATTGAGTTGCTGCCATGTGATTGACTGATTAGATATTTGTGTTAAACAACTGAAAAGGTATACCTAATGAAGTGGCCAGTGAGTGGGACAGACTATAGTAAAGCTCAGTATATAATTGGACACTACTACAAAATGGTAATGGAGTGATTTTGATAATAAAGATTATTATACAATAATGCACTCTCATGTGTCTTTCTCCCTATTTATAGTTTGCTTCTCTTTCTTAACCATCCCACAGATGCCTAACCTGTGGGCTTTGGAAAAGTGAAGACTGGGGCAAAAATTCCTTACTTTTCCAGAATGTTCTTTCTCTGATGGTGTAAAACTCAAAATGGTTCCCATTAAGATAGCTGAACAACATACACACACTCGCACAGACCCAGATCAGTATGTCAGTGCTTCAGTGGATCTCATTAAAAAGAATAAAATGTTATTAGGGACTATGGGACTCAGAGAAATCCAACAGGATAATGAACATATCTATTTTTTAATATGTGGTGAGGGAAGGAAAGAGCTCAAACCGGAAAGAAGAATGGTTCCAAAATATTTTGGCTTTGGGGGCTTTTTAAATTCTCAATGAAAAAACTCTAACAAAATGGCATGCGGGCTCTCATGCTTGGATAACTTGGATACCCTGGCATGCAATCTGCAAAGTCAATGCCAGTCCTGCTATTCAAGGACCTCAACACATTGAGATGGCAAGAACAGTCTCCCAATAGCTTTCAGAAGCGCCGCGGGGGAGGGAGATGTAAAGTGTGCATGAGCGTGTGGGGTGGTGTGTGGTTGTGTGCTCACATCAATGCAGCACAGATCAGCGGTTATCTGCAGTCGTCTCTGGTCCTCTGAGCTGCTGCTCGCTCATGAGGGCGAGGAACATTTCCTGATTAGGGATGCTGATCTAAAGCACTTTACTGCATCAGCCAAACAGGACTCATAGGCCTCCTGCTATCTAGCTGTTTCGTAATATACAGAGGATTCAGAGTACTTGAGGAATTTTGTATGATGTATGTTTGACTTTAATGATCATTTGTGAGGGCTTTCTTTGATTATTAGAAACACTTGAAAATGCAATAACAGAAAAAAAAATCCCTTGCACAAACAATCAGCACAGTAGGTCAGCATTTTTTAATGTTCATTTAGAGCATCTAGTGCATAATCAGTAGCTAATTTGCATTTGTTCTCCATTTTCCTCTTTACTTTCTACTAATGGGACTATTTTCTAAGCTGCAGAACTGGAAGAGGACACTGTTATCACATGTTCACCAAATGTGGTGATCAGCTACTTCCCTCTGGTGAGAAAAATGAAAAGGGTAAACCTCTTCAAAAAAATCTGTATATTTTTCTGAAATAAAGTGATAAAACAAAAAGCCCTATTGATTTTAACAGAAAAAAACAGCCGTCTTTCATCATTTTCCTTACAGACACAACTTGTTCTTCAGTAATAAAATATTCCTGGTGAGATCAGGAGAGAAGCTATAATCCTTTATTGACTTCCCTCTAAGTTCTCAGGCATAAAGAAGGAGATATTAAGGTGGAGGGTGGTAATCTCTTAGCAATTTAACAGATTAAACTCACTTTACACATGATTAAAAGAGGAAACTGAAAGGATAGGTTAAGGGCTACAGCTTTGATCCAGCTGATATCCTGAGTTTGAAAGTGTGCAGACAAACCAAAACAGCAGCAATTTGTTGTTGTTTTTTAACTTCTGAAAGCTATGAGGCAGAGTCCCCAATATTGCCTTTTTGTCTTTATGTCCCAATATTGGGACGGGACAGAGCATTTATAAAACGGACAAGAGCAAGTAGGGAAGGGATTCACTCCATCCCAAGCAAAGTGGGATGGAGGGTGACAAAGTAAAATTCGGAGGCTGATAAAAGGTTCTGTGTGTCACATGTTGATGGGAAAGGGGAGAAAGGGGTTCAAAAAGCAAAAGGTAGATAGGGACAGTTCCCACCTGGCCACGCTTTGTTGCGATCTGATGAGGAAAAGCAATGATAAGCATATGCAAGCGGACAATACACAAAGACAGACGGCGGCATATAAAGAAAGACAGAGCAAAATAAACACTTTACGTAGGTATCACACAGGCATGAAGATACAGTGACATCATTGTCCTTTCAAACATTGAAATACATCAAAGGAAAACAAAGATAAGTGACAAAAAATCTTAACTTTTAAACTAATCACCTTTTTAAAGACAAGTTTGATAAAATATTAGAATGGATAGTGAACATGAGGAAAAGGTTTCCTACAGAAAGCCCGCTTATAAGCCCCTACAGGTTAGCCCATGCAGGCCCTTCAGTAGTTGTACCAGTTGGGGGCTCAGGGAGGAAATTCTGTGGGCAGCCCATTGTGGACTTCGAAATAGAAAAAACTCATCGAGCCCTTAGTTGGTTAGTCAGTGCAAGCCCTGTAAATAGTTTTACCCTTTAGGTGCTCAGTGAGGATTTTCTGTGGGCAGTCCACTGTGGGCCCTGGTCACATGTGGGGCACTTGTGGGCCAAGTACTGTGGGGCCAATGTATACAGCCCCACATGGCCTGCAGCAGGGCAGCCTACAAACTATAGAGAAGCTGCAAGCACATAATGGGTCCCATGGTACCCACACTCAGGACAGACTTTGAGCTGCACCACTGGGGTTCCACTTATGTCCCCTGCATTTCATACTCGTACTGGTACCCACTGCAAGTTTTGTGGGTCCCCTTGCATTGGCTCGACATGGGATTAACTGTGCATTTTTGGTTAGTGACTTCATCCTGCAAATTCCACAATTTGCTCTGTTTAATAGTTTTTTTATTTAGCTCTTTTATTCATTTGTGTGCTTATTATGAACAGCAGCACTTTGTTTCTTTGCATTCTACCTCATGAAAGCTAAAACCTTTGAAATTTTTCTGATGGCAAAGTATTTTGTTCAATCGCAGTGCTGCCCCACTGTGCGCTGTGGACATTGGTCCGACTAACACACATAAAATATGTCTGATAAATAGAAAACAGGTAATTGCGCTTATGTAACCCAAATACAGATACAACACAAACATAGTTATATAACAAAAACAGAGGAAATGCAGGATCGTTAATGGTGACTATGGTGACGATGATAGAATCGAGAGTAACAATATATGATATTTGTGCTGAACATTTAGCTGTGAGACAAAAAATAAATCATTTATTAACACTAGCTAAGATAGACAATAATTGATACAAACAATAAGAGATAAACGTATATAAATAGAAAGACAGACAGACAGAAAGTGCAGACATTACCCCATAAGGCTCCTGAAAGCAATCCAAGCCAGAAAACAAAGCAGAAAAGGGGGGGAAAGTGACAGAGAGAAGACAGACAGAGACAGCAACAGATAAAAGAAAGAGAGAAGCATCAATGTACAGTTGGCAAAAGACAAAAAGAAAAAAACATCAGAGCTAGAAAGCATTACAAAGAAAAATACACAGGTGCCAGGTAACAGCAGAGGGTTTTAGTCAGTGTCCAATAGTGGTGAAAAACATACGTTGCTGTTTGAAGCAAAATGTGTGATCACTATCGCCCTCCAGAGACGCAGAACACTGGCCTGCAGAGATTCAGTAGCCCCTCTGGCTATGGAAGACATTTACTTTTAATTGGCTGGAGGTGACTGAAATCCTATAAGTGTGTTTTTGTTCACAGTATAACATCCTCATTTCTAAACCAGTGGTATACTAACGCTAAAAATTGTGTTACAAATGTTCATAACATACTCTTTAGGTGCTCAGTGAGGATTTTCTGTGGGCAGTCCACTGTGGGCCCTGGTCAAATGGGGTTTCTTAAGTCCATATGATAGACTGTATATAAAAGATGAATGTAGCTACTGATGTCACCAGCAGGTTTGTGGAATCCTAAACCTGAAGCTGATTTTTTTAACGCAAGGCACTAATGCCCTACTTTATCATTAGTTTTACCATAAATAAGACCACAGTTTTCAAAATGGATGCCTGGCTTTTCTAAATAAGGCTAGAAACTAGCAAAGGTCATCATAGGTTCATTAGAAAAACTTTACAAATGCGTGAAACTCGTGGACTAGATGAACTGTGGTTGCCTTCCCTGGTCCGCACCACAAAAAGTCTTCAGTTCAACTAACTATCCGTGCTTTAATACTTAAGTTAACTGTTGATACAGTACTAATGCCAACCACTTATCCTAGCAGACACTAACATCCCTCTCTTTCTCTCACTGTGATGGGAAGTCGTAAACAAGCAAGATGGAAAGTAAGACAAATGACAGCCTTGCCAAACAGCACAGTTCTTCAGTATTTTGGTGGGCTAGAAAATAAATTGCTGCAGATAGACAGCATCAGAGCGCACTAGCACATAACCGCTCAACCAGAGCAATGTGTGCATGTAAACCTGAAAGTAAAGGAGTCTGCTGCTGCTAACAGTGTCAAATGGCTCTTATATACACATGCAATATTTGCATGGACAATATTTAACCTCGTTCATAAGACTGTGTTCAGTTTTGGGTGCTTCCTGAATGTTTTTCTTGACTTTTACACTAGCCAACTACTCGGAGTCAAACAATTAGGAAAACCCCAGTTCCAAAAAGGTTGGGGTGCTGTGTAAAATATAAATAAAATTACAATGCAATAGTTTGCAAATCTTAAAAAAACCCCAATATTTCATTCACAAAAGAACAAAGAAAACATACCAAATATTGAAAGTGTGACTTTTTACTAGTTCATGAAAAATACTAGCTCATCTTGCATTTGATGGCAGCAACACATCTGAAAAAAGTTGGGATAGGGCCATGTTTACCACTGTGTGGCACCCTCTCTTCTTTTAACAACAGTCCTGAAATGTCTGGAAACTGAGGAGACCAGCTGCTGGACTTTTTGGAGAGGGATGCTGTCCCACTCTTGTCTGATATCCAGTCGTTCAACAGTGCTGACTCTTCTTGGTTGCACTTTGCATTTCATGACATGCCAAATGTTTTGTGGTGGTCTAGACTGCAGGCATTCCAGTCCAGCCCCCGGTCTCTTCTACTACGAAGCTATGCTGTTGCTGCAGTATGCGGTTCAGCATTGACTTGCTGAAATATGCAATGCCCTTCCTGAAAAAAACGCCTTTCCGGACGTGCAAGTTGCCAGTACCATAGGCACTAATGCACCCCTATACCTTCACAGATGCAGGCTTTTGAACTGAGCACCAATGACAAGCTGGTTGGTCCCTCTCCTCTGTAGTCTGGAGGATATAGCGTCCGTTATTTCCGAAAATAACTTCAAACTTCAAATTATCTGACCACAGAATAGTTTCCCACTTTGCCTCAGTCCATTTTAAACTAGCTTTGGCCAAGAGAAGTCAGCTGCGTTACTGGATCGTTTTCACATATGACTTTTTCTTTGCACGATAGAGCTTGAACCTGCATTTGTGGATGGCATAGTGAACTGTGTTCACAGGAAATGATTTCTGAAGTGTTCCTGAGCCCATGCAATGATTTCCATGAAAGTATCATGCTTGTTTGTAATGCAGTGCTGCCTGAGCATCCAATATCGGTTTAGGCTGTCCCTTGCACACAGAGATGTCTCCAGATTCTCGGAATCTTTTGATGATATTATGTATTGTAGATGATGTAATATTCAGTGTCCATGCAATTTTTCCAATGAGGAACATTATTCTGAAATTTCTACACAATTTCTAGATGCAGTTTCTGGCAGAGTTCTGAGGCTCTGTCCATCTTTACTTCTGAGAGACTCTGCATCTTTAAGGTGCACTTTAATACCCAATCACATTACTGGCCTGTTGACAATTAACTTCATTAGCTGTAGCATGTTCCTCCAGCTGTGTCTTTTAAGTAACACTTACTTTTCCAGCCTTTTGTTGTCCTTGATCAAACTTTTTTGTGACGTGTTGCTGCCATCAAATGCCAATTAAGCTAGTATTTTTCATGAACAATGTAGAAAAATCTCACTTTTGACATTTGATATGTTTTCTGTGTTCTCCTATGAATACAATATTTGTTCATGAGATTTGCAGATTATTGCATTATGTTTTTATTTATGTTTCACACAGTGTCTCAACCCTTTTGGAATTGCGGTTTTACATAAGCTGTAAGGAGAACCTCTAATACAGAGATCAGTGGAGTTGCCTCCCGCTGGAAAAAAAAAATTGGTTTAAGGCAGGTCCGCATCAATTTGGGAACACATTAATCAATCCTTAGCCTCTTGGGGCAATTGTCAAATTTTCAGGGCTATTATATATTATCTGGATATCCAGAAATATTATCTGAATATCCAGATAATATGTAAAGGCTAGCTGAATCAAGAGCCTGTCTCAATGTAGTCTGTGTGTCAGGATTGGATTTCAACAAATTCAATCCCACTTTTGCTCTTCACTGAGACTGTTCAACAGCATGTAACCTAGGTGTGCTCAAACTTACACTATTAGAAACCAGAAAAATCTGTGTTGCTTGCCTACAGATATCAGGGTATGAATATGCAGATATCATACGCAGATATCTGTTTATAAAGATCACTTCTGCACTGGCTTCATTTTTCAGACCTGCAGGCTACGTCAATCTTTTACATACAGTCTACGTCAGCACACTTTTTGTTTGGACTCCTCCTCAAGAAATCTCTACAAAAAATTTAAATCACATAACAGATACTGTATACGTTATTAAATGCAAAGTACCAATTAAGTGGCAGCAAGAGCCTGACAGTTATAAGAAAATCCAATCCTTCGGCCCCCTCCTCAGTCTTAAACCTATCAGCCAAATTGTGCGTGACCCATTAGTCGACTAGCAGGGAGGGGATGTGCAGACTTTATGTAACAATGAAAGCAGAGTTTGACATAGTCATGACAGTCAGCACAAAAGCCTTAGAGTTCACAGGAAAATAATAGGATGAGCAAAGCTGGAACAGAACATAAGAGCAGGGCCACCTATTTTCAGTATTCATAATGTTAACCTGCTTAAGTGAAAGAGAGTGGAGAGAAGGTAAGATTCAGTGTTTCAACAACAGTTTTTCCCACATGTACATTACATTCAGAGCACTGCTGCGATTATAAAGAAATGGACAGAAAGAACTTAAGAAAAAGCTGACTCACGAGCAGGCAAAGGCCACCAGAGCTCCAGTGACCACGATGAAGTCAAGGATGTTCCACAGGTCACGAAAGTAAGAGCCAGGGTGGAGGAGCAGTCCCAGGTCAATCATCTAGAGTCACAGACAGTAATGGAGTTATAGGATTAAATTAGACACATCAGAATGGAGTGGTATCTCCACGTAAAACCACAAAGGCAATTAGAAATGTCAATGACATGCTGTCCACGGTTTGCTGGCCCCCTCATTAAGCTCAGATTTGCTAACTAGCAGGTCAAAAGAAGCAAGTAAAAATTAGTCTGGTTAAAATGAAGGTAATTCTAATTAGACTAAAAACACTCTGTTAAACATACACACTCACTGGCCACTTTATCAGGTACACTTGTTTAACTGCTTATTAATGCAAATATCTAAATAACCAATCACATAGCAGCAACTTAGTATATTTAGAAATGGTCGAGAAGAAATGGTCGAGAAGTCATACTGAAGTTCAAACTAAGCCTCAGAATGTGAAAGAAAGGTGATTTAAGAGACTGTGAAGGTGGCATCGTTGTTCATGCCAGAAAGGGTGGTTTGAGAGTTTCAGACACAGTTGATCTACTGGGATTTTCCAGCATAATCATCTCTAGGGTTTACAGAGAAAATATTCAGTGAGCTGCAGTTCTCTGGATGAAAATATCTTGTTGATGCTAGAGGTCAAAAGGGAACTGGAAGTCTGTTTGAGATGATAGGAAAACAACAATAACTAAAAATAACCATTAGTTGCAGTATACTTGTATGCAGAGGAGCATCTCTGAAAGCTAAACACTTTGAACTTTGAACCAGATGGGCTACAGCAGCAGAAGACCACACTGAGTGCAACTCTTGTCAGCTAAGAATGGGAAACTGAGGCTACGCTTCACACAGGCTCACCAAAATGGAACAAAAGAAGACTAGAAAAACACTGACTGGTCTGATGAGTCTCAATTTCTGCCAAACAGATGATAGGGTCAGAATTTGGCGTAAACCACATGAAAACATGGACCCATCCTCCCTTGCAGCAGTGGTTCAGGTTTCTGTAATGGTGCGGGGGTAGTCCAGCAAAATAAGTAAGTAAATAAATAAATAAATATAATACAGCAAAAATGTCTTTGTAATCTATATATCTTCTCTTCCCCTCCTCATCCCCAGTTGGTCAAGGCAGATAGCTGCCCCTCACTGAGCCTGATTCTGCTGGAGGTCTCTTCCTGTTAAAAGGGACTTCTTCCTTCCCATAGTTGCCAAGTGCTTGCTCATAGGGGACCATCTGATTGTTGGGCTTTCGAAAATTGAATCCAAAATGCAAATGCAAAAATATTATCCAAAATGCAGCAAATAATTTAGAATACAGAAAATAACGTAGAATAAAGCAAATAAATTCAGTTAACAGTAGTCAGAAACAACATACAGATACATGGTGGTTAGGTAGGTAAACAACAATGTATACAGAAGAGATTACTAGTTCTACTAGTGCAGCCAACAAATCTGCAACAACTCTGTGATTCTTTCATGTAATACGGTGCAAAATCTCTGAGGAATGTTTCCAGCAATGCTGAACTGATGCCATGAAGAATTAAGGAAATTGTAATGGCAAAATGGTTAAAACCCAGTACTAGCAAAGTGAATCTCATAAAGTGGCCAGTGAGCTTATGCATCCATTAATCTGAACGTCTCAGAATTGTAGTGTGTAATGGCAATGCACATATATACAGAAACAAACCATTTGTGCCAACAAAACTAGCATGGCATCGTTGAGCCAATAGAAACTGTCATGAAAGGGACACAGCACATCAATCTGTCATGAAACTATTCCTGCTGGAGAAATGTCTGAGCCAGTTCCCATCATTAAGTGATGCTAAGCCCACATCAACTAAATTAGTGTTAGGATTATTGGTGATCCCTGAAAAATATTCTCTCTTGTAAGGGGTCTCTGACTTCAAAATGTCTGTTTTGGGTTCAACTACTTTTCTCTAGGACTCTGACTTGGATTATTTTGGTGCTTAATGCAGCTTAAAAGTAGAGGAAGAATGTAATAAAATGTAGAAGACTGATCATCAACAATGGGATCTAAGTAGCTGCCTATGAGAGTGACATACCGTCTTCTGAATGGGCTTGATTGATGCTTGCTTACATGGTGCCCTTTCACCAAATGGTTTCCTGTGATTTAGAGATCAAGTTAGCTAACTAGTATTATAATTACCCCATTGCAACATCATTGGATGTGATAGCCCATTTTAACGTCATTACATTTTTTGAAAATTATCTTTCCTATTTAGTGAGCATGTTGATTTTCAGAGTTTTTTGGGGTCTTGATAAAGGGAGTCTTCAAACACATTTAGTCCAGCAGAGAATCCTAGATGTTTATTTGACTTGCAAATTACCAAAATCTTGCACAGCAGGTTTCCACAGCTCAAATCAAAATACACCTTGATTTTTACAGCCTTCTCACCTTAATCACCATCTCAAAAGTGAAGACTCCAGTAAAGACATAATCCAGGTACTTGAGAACCTGCAAAAAGTTAAGGAAATATTATGTGAGATGACTCACTAACCGAGCCAGTGACAGATGTTTTCAGTTTAAGACTGTTTGAAAGTGTGTGTGTGTGTGTGTCTGTGAATGGACCAGATATGCACATGTTCCTCTGTCCTGCCAGAGGTCTCAGGCTCTGTCAGCTTTGCACTCTTCTGCACAAACACACATTGCCTTAACATCTCCCCCCAAACACGCGCGCGTGCACACACACACACACAGCTTTACCTCAGTTTCCCTCTGTGCCCCTGACTAGAATATTAATTAGCTGTGCTTGCCTGTCAAAACAAAACAAAACCAAAAAAAAAATCATCCTGATTCCCAACATGGCCTAACGTGTCAAACAGAGAAATAAAAAAAATACAAAAACACTTTGCAAAACAGGATACTTGCCATGTTTTGGCATTGTGTTAAAAACAACACAAACTCAAAACCACTTTAGAATGACTTATGTCATCAAGAAATTATTGAAAGTTTGTTTTTGTGCCTCTTACCGCTTGTTCCTTATGATGGGTAAACTGTCAAGCCCAGTTAGGAAGAACTTCTCAAACAGTCCAAATGAATCAGTCAGTCAGCCCAAATGAGATGTGTTTATGTGTGAATCCTCATTCGGCCTGTGTGAGCACGCCCATTTTCATGCATCTGATTGTCTGTGTGTGTTTGCTGTGTACTGTGTACTGATTTTTATTTATGAAGTCTTGATGCGAGCCTGACTCACGTTGTTGCGCGGTGCATTGGCCACCACGGGGTCCTCAGCTGCCAGAGCGATGCTGCTCATGGTAATGACCACCAGGATGCACATTTCAAAGTAGCGTAGGTTGACCACATAGTGACACAGCCGTCGCACCCTGCAAGGCCGAGCATGTATAAAAACACATTGGCAAATGTACTACACATGCAGTAGTGACAGGTACTTAAGGTACTTTCAGGTGATTTTCTATAACAGCTGTGGACAAATGCATATCCCTCCATGCCGAAACAAAGGTGACATGAATCTGCCTCTGAGCAATTCAGTGTCAGCTGCGTTCACAGTGTCTTTAATGCAGTTTTTGTGCAGGAGGAAGAAAAAAATGTATAGTGTGTGTTTCTATAAGTACAATATTTTTAAGCTATCTAAATCCTTATTCTGTTTTTCAGCAGTGACTAACAATAATAAAAAACAGGTATGAGGTCTTTTAAAAGGTAAATGCTTGTCATTATGACTCAGCTCTTCTGTAAACCTTTATAAGTTCACAATGTCAACTCAGGGGTGAAATGTAGCTCAAATAGTAGGTCCAGAGCTTCAACTTAAGCTTCAGCTGCATTTTACTCGTCCATGCTTTTGCTCATTTATATATGAGGTCGTAAGACAACTTGAGCATCACGGTGTCCAGTTTAACATTCTCAGCTCCTCAGTCTTCAACTCATCCCACCTACAGTCAGCATCATACTAACCCAGAATGCCCTAGAGATCATGTTGTACCCAAGCTAACAGAAGTACATCATCAGTATAAAAGAGTAGATTTCAGGATGCAGGACATGATCACAGTTACTTATGTAACAGAGGGTTTCAGCTTTCCAGTCTCCTGATTCATCGAAGATTCATCATAGAGGTATTGTTATTGTATTGTCACTTAAGTGTCCAAGACACAAAGCCACTGAACTGATGATTTGCATATGATGTCAAACATCAGATCTTTGTTTAATGTGTTTGCAATGGACAATCCATAAGTTGCACGGATGTTTATAAAAAGAAAAATAAGAAAATCTTCTCAGGTTCAGGTCAAGTAACTCAGTGCTAATGAGATTTCTTTGTTACTTCCAGTAGAGCCAAATTACGAGTCTCGCTCATATCATTATACCATGAAATTCTCTTTACTGATTTTATACTGAGTAAATGTTGTCTCCATGTCAACTCCCTTAGCTAGCAATAACTAAATGTCCAGAAGTAGCAGTATGGTGGGATGCACTACTAACAGAGTAAAGATCCCACAACAAATTAATACCTGTAATAACACCCGAGGCATCTGCCTCAGGTATATGTGTCCTAATGTTTGAATTAGGAGTTAGAAATGTGTACATCAGAGGGACAGCTCAGGTTGAGCAGTTTGGAAACAAAGTCAGAGAGGCAAGGATTAGATTGTTTGGACAGTGCAGAGGAGGGATAGAGAATATTGGCGACCCCTGAGGGCATGCAGAGGGCTGGTGTGACAGAAGAAGATGCAAGGGATAGGGTAAGATGGTGGCAGATGGTCAGCTGTGGCGACCCCTAAAGGAAGTAGCTGAAAGAAGACATATACTGTAGATGTTGCCAAAAAAAACTCCCTCTGAGGGTTCTTCAAATTCGAAATGTTTGCTGGGTAGCTAGACATCCAGGATGCAAAAATAGTTCCCTGACAATGTAATGCTTTTAGCCAAGTCCAGGCCATTTGTCAGTGTTTTATTCCTTATTTGTGTACAGCGGGGCTGACCCTTCCCTTCCAGTAACCATGGAGTGTGATGTGTTGTGATCTGTCTCAGTGTGAGAGTTTAAGTTGCCCAGCAGAAGATCATAATCTCAAAACTGCTTTTGAAAAAAATAAGCACAGGTCTTTACAGGTCTTCACTCAGAAAATAGTTCTGAAGTAAAACTACACATGGAGCTCCTCTTGTGGGAGTGGCTTTTTGTCTCGGTAAGGCATGAAATACCCCAAAATAAAATGGATTCACTTATGCAAGTATGACATATTTCTTGTGGGAAGGAAGGTGATTAATTTTTAACCACTGAAGATTCAGTCTTCAGCAGCACAACATTTATTGTTTTAACGATTGCTTTACCAAGGTGTGTGAAACCATTTTAAACTGGAAATATCTAGCCAGAGAGTTTTTAATTCTCGATGTACTGTTTATGCAAATTCCGCATCAGCCTGCTGAGTCACCTCATAGTTGTAACTTACGGGTTTGTTTGCCCAAAGATGAACATTGAGCTGTAGGGAAGGATCTGCCGAGGCCCATTAGCTGCCTCGTCCTCTTCTAGATCTTTCTTCTCCTCGCTGAGTTGGAGGTTGTCACAGTCGATGTTGTTCACTGATGTGCAAAAATAAATACGCTTATTTAGCTCAGAGAAGCACAATCACTAACAAGTTGGATACTTTCAATGGATGTTAAATGCAGGTTTTTAAGTCTCTGTAGGTGGCTTGCGACTGCACTTACGACACATTCACTGAAATATACAATACTCCACTGACTAATTGGACACTTCTCATTAGACCATGGTTGCATGGTAAAGCCTAAATGAGACAGTCAAGGTATGAAAAGTGGTTTGGTCACACAGAGATTGTTAATTCAGAAACAAGCAAACATACTTTTGGTCTTTTACAGAATTGTGCCTTTTGACAACTCAGTGTGTATTTCAAGATATTTGGCTGCTTATTTAATGCATAGTAAAAGTTTATTCACTTATTTGCTTTTTTGCTGATCATGAGATGTGGTGACCTTCTTAGTTAGCCTTAATTATATTAAATAAGTCTGTAGCAAAGCGATGGTTCATTGAAAAATAAATAAAATGTATTAAAATGATAAATGCTTCACCTCTTCATTCCCCTACTTGCTCTATCAGTAGCATGCTATACTCACTGGGTATGATGGTGGTTTCTCCAGGTGGAGCAGTGATGGTGACGGGAATGTGGATGGCATTGCTGTTGAGGCCAGCCTGGCTGGCCCTTGTGGAGTTCTTCTGATTGTCAGCATCCTCTGTAGGCTGTCCTGGACTGCAGGGAAGGCTGTCCTCCTCCGCATCTGGCTGCATCTCCCTGACGGAAAAGATGAGGTTCAGGCATCGTTAACAGGCATCATTATACTGTGCCCTTCTAGCGCTTTAAGCGTTTTTGACCAAATGTGATCCATAAACACTACCAGTTTAACTTTTACGGCGGGGGCTTCAAATTAATTTTAGTTCATGGATCACATAAAGCCCAGTTAAATCTCGTGTGGTCCAGACCAGTGAAACCGGATTGCATACTTACCTAATAAACAAGAACCAAAAAACCCTTCAAGTATTTCCTTTTCTTTTTGCCCCAAAAGCACAAATCACTTCTGAAAACACACATTTAATACAACAATAGTTTCAACAGTGTGTCAGATTTTCCAAATTTCTGTCTATTGTCACTCCAAGAAATGCCGCTGTTCTAAATCAAATAAAATCATGGGCAAGGTTCCTTGGCCTAACCACCCTACTTTGGTGCAGCGTGTCAGGCCATGGGTAATGTCTTTGTCAATAACAAGAGTCTAAAAGTGATCATTTAGACCTCTAGCTCGGAGTATTTCTTATTTCTCATGATGTGATCCTTTTTTAACTCCTTGTAAAATCTACAGGTTGGATTGGTCCATTAGTGGTCCTATTGCTTGACACATATGGTCTACAGTGACTTTAATGCGTCTTTTTTCTTTTAAAGAAATGTACATTCATTTTGTTTAATCTAAAATAACAAGTTCAGTTTATAAATGTTGAAAATGACATCTGATTGTTCTCATTGTCATCCAGCAATCATGTTCCAATTGCACACTGTTACCTAATGCAAGTTTATCATATGACCTAAACATCAGTGATGTAGTAGTTCATCTCAGTCGTGATCCATCACAGTTCACAGGTTATTGTAATTTGTGAACTTCAAAACGAATGGGATTAGTTCTCTTGTCATTAGTTGGCTGTAATGCACACACCTAATGAGCATTAAAATCCACTGAGAAGTCAAGGAGGCTCACAGACAGTCATATCCAGGACAACAGCCCTAGTTAAAAAAACCTTAAGAGATTATTATGCGATAAATAAACCTAAAGATGTCATTTATGTATAGATAGCAAATACAAACACTAATTTTATAAACACTGCAATTTAGACCAATACCCTTAAGAGTAGTGATTTTTGTGAAAATAGACAAATGCCTGTATAACAAGTATGACATTGAGATTTAGCACAATGTGGGTAAAGACTCATTAGATGATCATTGTGTACAAGCTTTTCAAAAATCTGCCCAATCATCTAGGAGGAGTAGTAATTCTTGTGAAAATGGAAAAGTGCATATAAAATGACAAACATGACCTTGACTCTGACCACAGTTTGGTTAGTAACATATTAGGTGATTTCTCTTTCAAAGTTTTAAAAAAAAATCTAACCATTACTATAGGAGGAGTAGCTTTCCTTGTGAATTGTGGACAGACAACGTTCATTGGTCCTTTGTCCAGATGAGTTTAAAGCCTATCCCCATAGTGTAGTGGTTTACACATATGCCTTACAAGTGAAAGATCTCTGGTTTATTTCCAGGTGGGACCACAAGCCACTCTTACCATACAGGGTTGTGTCATGATGGGCACCTAGCGTAAAACCTTTGCCAAATTACTAATAAGGATTAATCCGCTGTTGCAACCTCTTGGGGAGAATAAAAGGGAGCAGCCGAAAGTACATTAAGAAAAAAACATTTTCCCAACATGTTAGAACTGTTGTTCTGATTAATGAAGAACTATTTTTGGCCACTAGTGTGAAACAGCAGCCTCTGTGGGATTTATTATAGACTCAAAATGGCCAAAAAATGTCCTTCAAATACTCAAGGAACAAAGGCTGATTCACACAGAAACTGCTAAAAACATTTAATAAAACAGTTTTACTACAAGGACAAGTGCAGATTCCTCACAGGTCCCCAACTGGCAGCTTTAATAAATGGTGCCCATAAAAGCCAGATTATGTCGTTAAGTCAAAAGAGTATTTAGTCACTGTTCTGTGAAAGCTTTGTTTTTTGGCATTTTTGCAGTGGAGTGATCTTCATGTCTTAAAACAAGAACACGATAATGAGGTACATAAGTTTTTATGGAGGGCTATGTGAGACTATAATCAAACCCACAAAGGCTGACACTTCCACAAATCAATTTTACTGCTTCTTTAATCATGGCAACAGTTTGCAGCTGTGCTAACAAGATCAATTAGCCTTTTAACGTGATAAACTTGCATTAAGAAACACATCAAGTGAGGGTTTCTGAAAACGGGCCTCGACTGCCAGGTCAGATTTACAATAAGACAGTCAAAGTGCTTTAGCGTTTTCATATTATCATATTTACAAATATTTAAAACAGGGCTTTGAAGATATACAATGCAGCAGAACTCTGCTACTGCAGGACTGTTTTCTCAGCTCAAAGTTAAATTTATTTAAAAACCAATTTTGGTGGAGTTAATTATTTGACAGTTTTAGGTCAGGCAGCAAATGAAAATCACAAGTAAAGGCCAACAATTGCACATGGAGAGCTATTAATGTCCAGTCAGATAGGTTGTTGTCTAAAATTGACTTTGGTGTGGATTTTAATATGTGGAATAATAAAATATGAAGCAGAGCAATTACAAAATGCAATCTTTCTGAGCTGCAGTTTGTGTCGGGTGGAATAATTTATTAAACATGCTGATGACACCAACAATAATAATGAAAAAAGAAAATCTTCATTTCAAAATAAATTGCATCAGAAAATTACCATAAACAGCAAAAGCATGATGGGACTTGCCTGTTGAGTTGTTGCAGAAGTATAATCAGACTGTTTTAGCCAGTTGGGGCCAAAGCTGTGAATGCAACACTATTATAGAGTATCATCATCTTTTTAAGTTCATCTGGAAAACAGCTGTTTATTTACACCTCGAGCACCAAAGCAAAATTAACATTATGTCCATCACTTTGCTTAGCCACTGATGCACTGGTATTGAAAAAATGCTTATGAAGAAGAGAATCATGTGTTATCTACATACAGCTGACCTTAAATGTGGATGTCAAGGAAACTAATAAATTGCTATGCCACAGCACAATAAGAAAAGCAATAATTCTAAAAGTTAAACTGGATGATTACATAACAGAAAGGTCCTGTATGACAGTAGTACACTTTCTGATATTAGAGGATTTGGTTGCATGCTGAACAGTTCCTGTTCACGGCTAGGACCTTAAATGCTCAACAAGTTTCAACATTTATCAGATTTTTCAGATATTCATTATAGAAACTCGCTTTTTCTTTACTCAAAAATTGCAAACAAGTTCTTATATTGGTGCTACTTTATACTAAATTACAGTATTAATGAGAGCCTTGGTTAGCTGGGGCCTTTCTTCCCTCAATAATGCCCCACTTACAGTGCAAGTCTAGACACTATAGTAAAAAGGATGTGTTAAGACATTCTTCCTAAACAAGACAAGTTTTCTTAAAGATGATGTTTGAATATGGAAATGAGAAACAAATCTGAGTTTGTGCTAATCAGCATGACTTTCCAGAACAGTAATCTGAGCTTTAGATAAAGACAAGTTCACAATTAGAGCC
>VUQH01055675.1:0-35368 GCA_015106775.1 Etroplus canarensis | reverse complement strand
TGTACCTCAACATATCAGACAGCACACTACTTTAAAACAAAATTATATTTACTTTGAAAACATAACTGAAAGATCCCCAGGTCTGCTGTCACTGAACTGTGTGAGAATTAATGTGGAAGCATTGGTGCCTGTGGCTGCAGTTTTCTTGTGTTGATGAAATGTTGGTTTTCTATGCTTTGGGGAATGCTGGTAGAATGCTCTGCAGCTGTAAACCTTATTTTTAATGCTGTTTGGTGGTAAGTACTTTTATGTGTCTGGCTTTCATTTAGTGCAACTGATTGTTACACCATATAGTTAAAAGTATTGGGCCACACCTCTTAATCACTGAATTCAAGTGTTTCATTCAGTCCCATTACCACAGGTGGAAAAAAATCAAGCAGCTAGCCATGCAGTCTGCAATTGCAAACATTTGGGAAAGAATGGTTTATTCTAATGAGCTCACTGTATTCAGTTGTGTTACTGTAATAGGATTCCACCATTGCAAAAAGTCACTTGGTGAAATTTTGTTCCTCCTAGATATTTCAAGATCAACTGTCAGGAGCCACAGCAACTCAACCACCTCTACTCCTTGCATCTTCACCATTCCACTTGCCTCCTTCTTATTTATGCACAAGTACTCTGTCTTGCTTCTACGGACTTTCATTCCTCATAGAGTGTAAAAGTTGCCAACACTCTGCTGACTCAACAGCTGCAGATTTCCAAACCTCCTCCAGCATAAACATCAGTACAGAAACTGTGTGCAGGGAGTTTCATGACATGACCTTCCATGGCCAAGCGGCTAAATGTGAGGCTTATAGCATCAAGCATGATGCCAGCTGTTGGATGGAGTGGTATAAAGCACACCACTTCTGGATTCTGGAGGAGTGAAAACATGTTCTTTGGCTTGATGAATCATGCTTCTCCATCTGGCAGTGTGATAGATGAGTCTGGGTTTGGTGAATGCCAGGACAATGTTATCTGTTTGGCTGCATTGTGCCAACTGTAAAGTTCAGTGGAGGAGGGATAATGCTGTGGGCTTATTCTAGAGTTAACTCATTAGTTCCAGTAAAGGAACGTCTTAATGTTTCAGCTTACCAAGACATTTTCGACAATTCTATCCTTCCAACTTTGTGGGAACAGTTTGGAGGTGACCCTTTTCTGTTCCAGCATGAGTTTGCGCCAGTGTACAAGTCAAGCTCCAAAAAAGGCATGGTTGCATGAGTTTGGTGTGTAAGAACTTGACTGGCTCACACAGAGCCCTGACCCCAACCCCACTGAACAACTGATAAACTAGAGATTTTGAGCCAGGCACTCTCATACCACATTGGTATCTGACCTCGTAAATGCGCCTCTGGATGAATAGGCAGGAATTTCCACAGATACACTTCAAAATCTTGTAGAAATCTCTCCTCGTTGAGAAGAAACTGCTATAAGCTGGAAAATGGGAGACCAATTCCATAGCAATCCCTACAAATTTGAAATGAGATGCCATAAAGCTCCCGTAGGTGTAATTTGCAGGTTGCCCAAAACTTCTATCCATATAGTGTATATCTGGTAAATTTCATGTATTTTGTACTGTTGCTGCTAAGTTAACAAAATCAATAATATGCACATTTTATTTTGATATAAGTACACAAGTACACAAGGAACTTAAACTACTGATGCCTTTTTTCCCCAAAAATCTTTTTTAAATCAAATTTTCCACAACTTGGCAGTAAACATAGTGACACAGTTGTGGTACAATGTCACCAGGCTGACTTATTCTTTAATCATAAAAACTATACATCTAACTTTTTTGTTTTTTCTTACTCTGTAACGGTCACTGAGATTTATTAACAGTTTCCTCAAACTGCCTTTTGAACGAATGTTCATGCAAACTGTACACATCTTCTAAAATAGCTAAAACTCAGGTGTCCTCACATAGACAGAAGCACAATACAAGCACAGGAGTGGGTTTTCCACATTTCTTTAATTGTTTCAGGTACAGATTAGTCTACTTGTAGAATCGGTGTGGGTGTTTTGTACTGATCACAGTTGGGAAAGAAGGGCAGGGAGAGACACATGCAACAGCAGGACACACTAGTCACCAAAGCTCACAACCATTAAGTCCAAAACACACTGCCTTGGCAGCTCAGGGCTGCATCATGTGACATTTGGTGTATTCACCAATAGTAAGCATAGCAATGCAGCACAGCAACCAATCCACATGCCATGTTAACCACCAAAAATTCAAGCAAGTAAAGTCAAACTGGAGAGACGCCTACATTAAGGAATTTGACATGAGTCATCACCAAAGAGCTGATTTCAGGTCTTTTTTAGAAGCTGTTACAACACCACAGAAGAAGTGCTAAATGGCAAGAGGAACCCTGGTTGTGCCAATGCTTCATCACCTCAAAACTACCGTCACTTGCATGAAGCAGATTTATATATTGTACTGTATGAAATGGTACAGATGGTCATCTTGGCATGCACCATAAAATATCAGTCTGTTTTGGGCTCAAACCAAAAGCACACCTGAATGGAAAGTTCAACATGCAGAAAAGACAAGAACAGAAAACACCAAACAATACAAGTTCATGTTAGTGAATGACACATGGTTTTTACAGCTCCACTAACACTGTTGTGTATACTACTTCTTGTATCTTTTGTTTCACAAAAAGCTATATCATACAACTTTTAAAGCAAGTATGAAACAATTAAGAAAACAAAGCTTGATGATTCAAAGGCCAATAAAAATCTGAGTTTCTATTACACTGGATCCAACATGGATTAAATTCTCTCAACCCAGCACTGCTGGATTTGCACAATACTGAAGCAATTTAGAAATCGTATCATGAAAGTTAATAGGAGAGTCTAGCTTAATATATCACTACTTTCATTAGACATGCACACTTTAAACACAAAGAAACTAAATCTTTGCAGAAAGCCCCCACATGACCCAACAAACCTGCCAAAACCTGAATCCGTGGTCTTGAAACTAAAGAAGACAATGAGAGATGACACAGAGATGCATAAAGATGGGTTGGTCATACAACTGAAAATAACCTGCATTCCTGGCATTAATCATTTTAAATTAATTCAGCCAATGACAAAAAATAAAAAATAAAAAGGCAGGTATAAGAAATGCCTGAGGCTGGATAAAAGAAAAAATTCAATTAAATTACAAAAATCTTTTTAAAAAAAAACATTTGGAAGAAATTTTACAAGGTATTTTAAATGTGTATTTTTGTAATAATTGTCAATTATGGTTGTTTTCTGCCTAGGTAATGTATAATATGAAACAATGTGTTCAGACCATTTAAGAACTCTACCTTAGTTTAGGAAAGAACTGCTCATTTACCTTACAGTTGATTAAGTTGTGTTGTGCACAGATCATGTTCTACTAAACTAAACCATCTTCCCCTCTGGTATTTTCAATTAAGACTTTTACCTCAAGTTAAACTATTTCTTTTTATTAATGACCTTGAGAAGGTCATTCATGCCTTTATTACATCCAGACTCAATTACTGCAATTCATTATATGCTGGACTGAGCAAAACACCAATGTCACGTTTGCAGTCGGTTCAGAATGCAGCTGCCAGACTCCTGACTATTAAACGAAAGCATGATCATATCTCCCCTACTCTTAAAGCATTGCACTGACTTCCTGTGAAGTTTAGGATCAGTTTTTAAATAGTGTGGCACATTAAGTGCTAATGTATAAGCGCCTGCATGGGCTTGGTCATGGTAATCTGGACATCAGCTCTTTTATAAATCTATGTCCTATACTGCTTGCTCATGTCCTCTGATCAGAAGCTTTTAGTAATTCTGAATTCTAGATTGGCTCAGCCAACCAGGCATCGCCTTCCTTTTCATATTAGATTATTTACCCAGTTTAGAGAATTCAAAATCCTAACTGAAAACACACCTTTTCTCACTGGTCTTTCCAATTAGTTATAATTCACTTTGCCTTTTAAATGTCTTTTTTTTTATTTATACTTTGAATAATTTTTAAAAGAATTTTGTTTTATTACTTTTATTAGTATAATTTTCATTATTACATTATTTTATTGCTTTTATATTAATTTTGATTATGTTTTTATGTAATGTGCAGCACCTTTAGTCAATGTTTGTGATGTTTATATATATTATATAATTAAACTGACTTGACTAATTTGACTCTAGTAAATGACATCCCACAGGGTGCTACTCTTGGCCCACAAAGTTTACATATATACAATCAAAACCAGAAGTTTACATGCGCTGTGTAAAAAGACACAAAAACATTTTTTTCTCACTGTCTGAAATTATATCAGACTAAATTTCTCCTGTTTTATGTCAGTTAGGTTTCCCAAAATTATTTCTATTTGCTAAATGCTGCAATAAAGAGAGAGAGAATATTTTAGCGAGATTTTTATTACTTTCTTCAACGTCAAAAGTTTACATACATTTCCTTAGTATTTGGTAGCATTGCCTTTAAACTGTATGACTTGGGTCAAGCGCTTTGGGTATCCTTCCACAAGTTTCTTACAATATTTGCTGGAATTCTGGTCCATTCCCCCTGACAGAACTGGTGTAGCTGAGTCCGGTTTGTAGGCAGCCTTGCTCACACACGCCTTTTCAATTCTGCCCACAAATTTTCTATGGGGTTGCGATCAGGGCTTTGTGATGGCCACTCCAAAACGTTGACTCTGTTGTCCTTAGGCCACTTTGTGACTATTTTAGCGGTATGCTTAGGATCATTGTCCATTTGGAAGACCCATTTGTGCTCAAACTTCAGCTTCTTGGCTGATGGCTTGAGATGTTGCTTTAATATTTCCACATAATGTTCTTTCTTCATGATGCCATCTATTTTATGAAGTGCACCAGTTCCTCCTGCAGCAAAACAGCCCCACAACATGATACTACCACCCCTATACTTCACAGTTGGGTTGGTGTTCTCAGGGTACAGGCTTCTCCCTTTTTCTTCCAAATGTAACAATGATGGCTGTTGTTTATACTTGTGGATAATTGTTTGAACAGATGAACCTGTCACCTTCAAGCATCTGGAAATTGCACCCAAGGATGAACCAGACTTGTGGAGCTCCACAATTCTCTTCCTGATATCTTGGCTGTTTTCTTTTGATTTTCTCATAATGTCAAACAAGGAAGTAGTGTGTTTGAGTGTGACCTTAAAATACATGCACAGGTGTGCCTCCAATTAACTCAGATGTTGTCAGTTAACCTATCAGAAGCTTCCAAACCATGTCATCATCATCTGGACTTTCCCACATTGTTTAAAGGCATAGTAATCTTTGTGTATGTAAACTTCTGACTTCAGATAAAGTAATAAAAATCTCTTTAAAATATTCTCTCTCTCTCATTAGTGCAGCATTTATCAAATAGAAATAATTTTGGCAATCCTAACTGACATAAAACAGGAGAAGTTTAGTCTGATTTAATTTCAGACAGTGAGAAAAAAATGTTTATGTGTCTTTTTACACAGTGTATGTAAACTTCTGGCTTCAACTGTATATAATATTCATGAGATCAAATTCTCCAAATAAATACAATAAAATCTTGCTACTTCTACTCTTACCCATGCACTCAGTGATTCCTAGTCTACCTTTGATGCTTTTCAGTTGAAACTAATTATAGACAATAACAATAACAATATGCATGGTATTCTGTGTAACATGATAAACAAACAAAGAGGTATGTAGGTTTAAAGAATGATATCAAGGTTTGGATCCATCACAACCTTTACTTTCACTCATTATATGGCTTGTTCTTGAATGGATGTCCAATTTTGTTAAATGAATACCAAAACTGCAGGTGAGTTTTAAGGTAAAATATACAGAGTTGAATTTTTTTTTTACTCATTTGCTCTCAAATATGAACATTTATTTCATTCTGAATATCTTCTGAAGCCTATGAAAGCAATTTTGAAACAGAATCTGAAAGGCAATTCCAACAAAGTTTACATGCCACAATCAAGCAAGACATATATTAGAGCTCAGCAATTATATAGCAAGGTCCCACTGAATGCTTCAAATAAGCATTCTAAAAATATTCACCTAGGAAAAAAATAAGGTTTTAGATGGAAAAAAATTAAATACTTTTACAGTCATATAATTCTGAGCACGTGATAAGCCATGCATCAAACCAGCATGGGGAATGAGGGGAGAAAATGTTTTTTGGAATCAAAAACTGCATGGAAGAAGAGGGAAGAAAAAGAAAACAAAGAAAGGTCTTTAAAGTGAGAAGAGGATGAGGAGCACTCTGTGATACCGTTGCTGTTCATGCAAATAACATCCGCATGGCTTCTCCTTCTCAGAGCAGATCCAGCCCTATGTGTGTGTGTGTGTGTGTGTGTGTGTGTATGGGTGTGTACATTTAAGTGTGTGTACTGCTTACATGTGTACTTCATTCTGGCCAGTCATGGATTTCTTTAGGTAAAAACATTTATTATTAATAACAAAATAATAAATATACATTTTTAAGCAGGAAACCAAAACAAAAAATGTGGAAAATCTGAGTAAATACAATTTACAATTGAACAACAAACTACTGTGAATTCTTAAATGTGTGTTAGGGAGCTTTTTTCAACCTGTCAACCTGTCGACATCGGTAGGACGTTTGACTCATGGCTAGATCGTTTGGCATTTGGCATTAAATCTGACACAGAGCTGTTTTTCTGTTGGCTAACATTAGCAGACGCTTGTATGCACATTAATATGGACAAACTGTAAGCTTCTCCGTAGCCCATCTGGATATTTACCTGACCATACCATTACTCACCCGTAATGTTATAATTTACACATGATTCATCATACTAATTTTTAGATTATATCAAACAGCAAGCATTGATGTTAGCCATTAGTAAACCAAAGTAATAACAAAAAGAAAAGCTGTTTAATGAACATTTTCTTTTCTTTTTAAGTAATAGCCAAAATGAAGGCCAGTTAGCAATGTGGTTTGTTTGTGATGTCTACTGACAGTAAAAAGAATAGATGGAGCTTCCTGATCTGAAAAGTGAGTCCAAGCAGTGCTTTAACCCTGCATTCTTTTTAATGGCCATCAGGAGGCGAAACTGGCAACTTGCAAACTTGTGAAAAACACTTCCAGTTGTGTAGAAGTCTATGAGAAAATGGCCCTCTTGACCTCACTTTCCTGATAAGAAAGCCAAAATGAATCCGAGGTGAGGGAAAATCTGCAGAATTCTGCAGAGTGTGTTTTGCTTGTTGCATCATCAGTGATTAGTAAAAAAAATACTGGTTCATTTCCAGGGGGACACAAGCCCCTCTCTCCATCTGGCTTAAAAAATCGGCCAAACTACAGATTAATCCGCTGTGGAAACCCCTTGGGGAGAATACAAGGGAGCAGCCAAATGATCATGATCATGATCATTGTTTCTTGAGCGAGTTGATGTTGATTTATTTAAGACAGCAAATCAACCTGAATTTGTTCAACTTTACAACAGGTGGAAATAAATATCATGCGTTTGAATTTAACATGTTTAATTTAATCATGAAGATTTCAGGCCCCATCACATCAACATACACCACCAGCAGAGAGGCAGAATTGGCAGACATGTGCCTAGCATCACATGCCTCTTCAAACTCTGTGGAATTTTGGGCACAGATTCCATGTGGGACTGCTGATGAATTCATGGGCTCCACTGCTACCCAGCAAACATGGCTGAAAGCCTGATGTCATCTCCCTGGTCAAAACTTGAAGTAGAAAAAAATTCTGGAACACAAACTTTGGCTTTTCAGAATCAGAATCATAATCAGAATACTTTATTAATCCCGGGGGAAATCACTTACTTTTTCTTGGTAATGTCCTCAAGTACCTCAAACCGATGTAGAGGCAACATTTCAACTTTCATTTTGGAACTATTTTTCAACAAATGTGGAAGTAATGCTGGGTAATTTCGTGTCATATTGAATCAAACATTAAGTCCATTTTTAAAATTATTGTCATTTTAAGAGTCAAAAAGTCAGATTATTCAGGCTATTCTCATTCACTAAAGACATGTAATTCGCAAGTTATTAGCAAAAGAGCGCAGTGTTCTTGATTTCACAATCAGATCATGTCAAGTCTAGAAAACACCAAGATGCAAATGGCAGCTCGAGGCTTCAAAGCAGGGCTGCACAAGCCAATCAATGTTATGTAATAATGCTGCTAACAAGCAGTTATGAGCTACAGTGTTGAAACAGTTCTCCATCTTTTTTTCATCTTGTTCTCCCTTAGCACTAACAACTGATGCAACCCAAACTGTTCTCTAAGATAAATATTTTGATGCAAAATATTTTCAAGTGTTGAAATACAAAATACACTTCAACCATATCCCTCTTATGTTAGGATGGTTTTGAACTGGAACGAGCAGAGAAAATTTTAAATGTACTGTGCATATATGAGGGATGGAGGGAAGAGAGTTGCGAGAAAGAGTGACAGCGGACAACTGCTTTTATCTTGTTTTAACCTTTTGTACATCTTTATAATCTCTGTCCTCTATGTGCTTCTATCCTTTGACATTTGTCTTTTCATCTGTGTCTAATCCGTCTATCACTTTTTCCATTTTACATCATCTCAGTATTCCCTCCTTGTACTCCTTTTCTGCCTTACTCCTACACTATTGCTCTTCGTCCTACACTTCTCGCTCTTTCCTCCCCTCGTTCATTGGGGATTAGTGGACTCAGAGAGTGGGGGCTGCAATTTGCTGCTTCCCCTTTGTGTGCAGACCTCTGTTTACTCTGATAATAGGGATTGGACGTGTGCTGCTTGGCTTCCACGTGTCGTCCACGGAGGCTTCATTAAATCAGAGTCATATGAGGCCAAACTCCCCACAAGCTTGTGCTCTCACTCTGCTCTATCAAATATTAACAACAACAGCAAATGGTTTATATTGTAAAAGTGAAGGCAACCCATTTCTTTAAGCATACAGTTTTTTTAATATGTAAGCAACAAAATTTATCTTATAAGTTCCACAGAAAGGAAAATTTTCAATACCGTTTCAAGTACCTGTGCTAATAGAGGAGCTGGCCAGTATATTTTAAAACTTGTATTTAGTTTATAAAATAAAGTGGTTATTTTGTAATATGTTAAATAAGAATCATTGTCAATACAGTAACTTCAAATCATAAAATTTTGGCCTCTAGAGCTAATTATTCCATTCATAACAACTGTATGCATGTGTTTTATTTTTAAACATGGCCTTCTATTTAAATTTTATTCATTTCAATTCATTTCAGTTTTATTTGTATAGCACCAGTTTTTTTTCTCTAGTATATATGTAGGGTCTTTATATTCTAAGGTAGAGGCCCTACAATACTAGAACCCCAACAATCAGACAATCCACTATGAGGAAGCGCTTGGCGACAGTGGGAAAGAAGAACTCACTTTTAACAGGAAGACACATGCAGCAGCAGCAAATAAATGCATGGGGAATGAAAAAAAAGTGGGTGGAGAAGAAAGCCCCTCAGCAGCCTAAGCCTGTGGAAGTAAGCCTTAACTATAAACTCTGTGTAAAGAAAAATTTAAAGGCCTATCTTAAAGGCAGAGGGGGGTGTCTGTTTCCTGAATACACACTGTGAGCTGGTTCCACAGGAGAGAGGCCTAATAGCTGAAGGCTCTGCCTCCCATTCTACTTTTAAAAACCTTTAGGTGCTCTATTCAGAACATATGGTACAATGAGGTCTTTAAGATAGGATAGGGCCTGTGTGTGAGAAGAAAGATTTTAAAGTCAAATTTTGATTTAACAGGGAGCCAGCGAAAATAAACCAGTATTAGGGAAATACAATATCACATAGTCCCTGTTAAGTGTTCTTGCTGCTGCATTTTGGATCAACTGAAAGCTTTTTAGGGAGCTTTAAGAACAACCAGATACCAATGAATAGCAACAATCAAGCCTAGAGTTAATAAATACATAAACTAGTTTTTTAGTATCACTCTGAGACAGAATGCTTCTAATTTTGAAAATTACAGGCTATTTTCTATTTTTAAATTAGTTAAACTAAAGGCATGTCTTTATGTCTCTAAGACATGCCTGTTATTGATTTATGTCATCTGGCTTCATAGATAACTATAACTGGGTGTCATCTGCATAGCAATGAAAATGTATGCAGTGTTTTCTAATAATATTGCCTAAAGGAAGTATGTACCTTCCACAACGGAAGGGCATCCGGTGTAAACTATGTGCCAGATTACCCATGTGGTTTATTATGCTGTGGTGACCCCTTGGAGAAATACAATTAAACAGCCATAATACTAGGTTATACATCATAGAAAGTCTGACTACCATCTTGTAAACCTTCCCTTTTCCTCTTGCCGCTATCCTTCTGTCAGAAACCACCCCTGACACTCATCTCCACTCACTCCAGCCTGCTGCATTATCTTCTTCAATTCTCTTGTGTAATGTTCATTGCTTTAGATAGTTGACCTTAGGTATTGAAACTCAAGATGATAACTTGGAGGGATTTTTTTTTTTGTGAAGCCTCAGCCTTGATTTTTTTTTTCTTGACTATGGCTTGTAAAGAGGTTCTGAAAGTTTGCTGAAAATTACACATCCCTGCAAGATTATATATTCCTGGATGGACTGACTACAAGTGATTGTTCTCATTGCAGATTAATCTTTGAACTTTCTCTACTGTTGGTTAAATGTCAAGTCTTTTAAATGGCCAAAAACAGTCATAAACTGGAATGTCAAACAGGTTGGGATTCATAGTAAACAAATGTCTTTTTATGTCTGTCTCAGAAAGGTACAATTATGGAGTCTGCACACCTAAACAGATCTGAGCAGAAAATATAAAAATGCCATCTCTCCTGTGCCTGCAAAAGTCAGTTAATCAACAAAGAAGGCGTGTACCTCTAAAACTGAAAGTTACGAAGCAGAAAAGAGGGGGAAAAATCATTATTGTAATACAGTAAATCCTGCACAGTTCGTTTGAGCTTATCAAATATTATTTTTCCAAACAGTCAGTGATGTCCTGTGAGTCGAACACAGTCCTCTACCTCAAGCTGTTTATCTTTCACTTCTCAGAATTTTTACCAGGAGATTACTTCTGCTGTTCTGAGAGCAAATACATAATCTCTCAGCCAAAAATAAAGTCTGGGTATAACAAAGCACTTACGCTGTTTTTTTTAAAGGCCATTTAGTTTTATATTTAGTGTTGAAAACTTGTTTTTTCATTTAAGAATGAAGCTCTGAGGAAAGGCTGTGCTTTCTTTAGTTTTTACATAACTTGACTGAACACTACCTTTAGACTCATGATTCATGCCTCATTAAAAAAAATAACATCTTGGTACATTTTTTAAGATTAAAAAAACATTTAAAAAAATGGTTAACAATAAAATGAATGTAAGGATGAATAGAGAAAATTGTGCATAGCCTGGTTCGTTTCAGCTGGCTAGAAGCACCATGTGCATGTCAGACTCATCTCACAGTTGTCCATCACCAGAGACTGATGTGATGTTAATGATGCTGCAGACTGATGTAAAGCTTGGTGCCATGGCAACAGCCTGCTGCTTCAAAGAAATCCAGTTGTGGCTTTTATGAAGGCCATCTGTGCATTTCACTCAACAGTATGTATTACCTGCCAGAGCAGCGTGGCGCTGCAATGCAGACTAGATGCTTAAACCATCAGTGCTTTAAATAAAAACTTGTAACATTGGGAGTGACTTGTGTGCCTGACAGCCTGCCACAGATTGTTACCTTTTACACACTACACATGCTCATAAACTCAAGTATTAGCTCTAATTTATATTGAAAGATTCAGTGTGGATGTCACTAAATGTGCCACACCAGGAGAAAAGACCATTCATCTATTTTCCAAACTGCTCAGTCAACCAGTGTTTCTAGGTGGCTGAAGCCTGTCCCAGCTGACTTTGCCAAAAGGTTGGATACAGCCTGGACAAAGCACCAGTCCATCATAGGGCTAACACAGAGAGACAAATGACCATTCATGCTCCAATTTAGAATAATCAGTTACCCCATCATGCATGTCTAACATGCGCTTTACAAGAAATTACAGAGGACGCTCTATCTGCTGAGGAGACGCCGGTCCTTTTGGGTGCAGGAAGAACTCCTGAGGATCAGCCATGTTCTATGCTGTGGTCTGCTGCGGAAACAGCATCTCAACTGCATACAGGAAGAGACTGAACAAACTGGTAAAGAAGGCCAGCCCTGTGCCCGTTCGATGCAGTGAAGGTGGTGAGTGAAAGGAAAATGATGGCTAAGCTATTATCTGTTACGGACAACACTTCCCATCCCATGCATGACAGTTACATCATGGGCAGCTCCATTGGCAACACGCTGCTTCCCTCGTGGTGTCTGAAGAAGAGATACTGCAGCTGCCTTCTTCCTACTGCAATCAGGCTCTTCAACCAGCGCTGATCTCAGAAGACCTCACATTTCAAACAAACATTATGTTTCTGTAAAATTACAATTTGCAACTTTAGTGAACTGCAATATTTGTAAATAACTTAAATCCTATGTACATATAAATAATATAAAACTTTTACACTACCCTATGGTCTGCCTATGGTGATATAGTCAGATTTTTTCATGCTGTTATTACTGTTACGTGTTATTACTTGTTATTACTATCCTATTATTCCTATTATTCCTATTCCTATTATTCCTTCTTCTTTCTCTCCTTCTTTTTCATCTTCTTCTTCTTATCATCATCATTATTATTATTATTATTATTATTATTATTATTGCAAAAAGGTTGGAACTGTGTAAAATATAAATTAAAACAATGCAAGGATTTGCAAATTTCATAAACTAATATTTCATTCACAAAAGCCCACAGAAATCATATCAAATACTGAAAATGAGACTATTTGATGAAAAATTCTAGTTCATCTTGAATTTGACACATCTCAAAAAAGTTGAGACAGGGCCATGTTTACCACTTCCCCTCTTCTTTTAACAACAGTCCTGGGTCTTTGTCCTATTTTGAGTTTCATGATGCACAAAGTGTTTTCAGTTGGTGAAAGGTCGACTTCAGGCAGGTCAGTCCAGCACCCGGGCTCTTCTACTATGAAGCCATGCTATTGTAATAGCTTCACTATGTGGTTTAGCATTGTCTTGCTGAAATATGCAAGGCCTTCCCTAAAAAAAATGTTACCTGGAGGGAACCACATGTTGAAACTTGTAAAACTTGTATATACACCTTGGTACCATAGGCACTAATGTACCCCCATATCGTCAGAGATGCAGGCTTTTGAACTGAACCCCGATAACAAGCCCGATGGTCCCTCTTCTCTTTAGCTGGGAGGACTTAGCTTTCCAAAAAGAAACTCAGATTTTGATTCCTCTAACTATGGAGCAGTCCTTTTAAGCTTTGGCCCAGAGAAGACAGTGGCGTTTCTGCATCATGTTCACATATGGCCTCTTCTTTGCATGATAGAGGTTTAGCCTCCTTTTGTGGATGGCACTGTGAGCTGTGTTCACAGACAATGATTTCTGGAAGTGTTCCTGAGTCCTTGCAGGGATCTGCATGTCAGAATCATGTCTGCTTGCAATGCAGTGCTGCCTGAGGACCCAGAAATCACCAGCATCCAATACTGGTTTTCAGCTGTGTCCTTTGTGTACACAGATGTCTCCAGGTTCTCGGAATCTTTCGATGATGTTATGTACTGTAGCTGATGGAATTTTCAGATTTTGCAGTTTCATGTTGAGGAACATGATGCAGTTTCTTACAGACTGCTGAATCTCTGTCCATCTTTACTTCTAAGAGACTCCACCTCTTTGAGGTGCTCACATTACTGTCCTGTTGTGTCAAGGTCCATGACTTACTTTTCTACCCTTTTAGGCCCAACGTTTTTGAGATGTGTTGCTATCATCAAATTTAAGATGTGCTGGTATTTTTCATGAATTACTAAAATGTCTGACTTTCAACACCGGATACGTTTTCTATTATTGTTTTTGTAGTTATTAATGTTATTGTTGTTGTAGTCATTGTTATGTTTTCTTTTTAAGTGTAAGTTCTTTTTATACTGGTATGCTGCCATCTGAAAGACTTAAATATAGGGTTATCCCATTTCTTTGAGAACATACAAACTCCAAACATAAAGGCCAGCAACTGGGTTAGCTTCTTCCTTCTTAATGTGAAGCAACAGCCTTAACTACCAGCACCAATAAGCACATTTAATGTGCCACACTAGGAAAAAGTACAATTTTAGATATATTTAGATTGAAAACACAATTGGCTACTTCCTTGTATTTTACTGAGGGGTCACCACAATAGATGAATCCACACAGATAGCTGAGAGGCTTGTGTGCACACATGGACTTGAACTGCGGGACTTTCACTTTCAAGTCGAATGTGTAAACTATGACAGAAATATTTTAACTGCCTTAGACAGTGAATTCAAATTTTCAGTATATTTACAATGGGTTATTATGGGTTGTGTACTACTATTTTCTAAACATTTGTCACACATAAATACTAAAGCCTTATTTGTCCTATAATCTGATCTCTTAGTCTGGCACATTCATAGTTTTTCCACTGGTTGGGCGGCAGTGGCTCAGTCCGTCAGTGGACTTTGTTGAGAACCATAGAGCTGCTGGAGGTCGCTGGTTCAAGACTTGTCTGTAGAGATCAAATTTCCAGATTCACCTTGGACTCAGATATGTGGAGGTGGACTGTAAGACTAGAAAGGCACCTGTAATGTGCAGATTTGAAACATGGAATTTCCCATGTGGGGTTAAAAGTATGTCTTCTTCTTAATTTCAGTTGTTTGAATTTTTTTTATATTCTACATCTACTTCTTTGTTGTTACTTCCTTTGTTATTTTGGTCATTAGATTTCTTTGTCTGCCTTTTTTTAATTCCAGTTCTTCCCAGCTGCTTTTCTTTCTTGTTGCCATCTACTCCTACATGATAAATGTCACACAGAAGAAAAAAAAATTACTGCTGCAGAACTTGAAAAGGAATGAAAGAAATTGAAACAGAAAACAAATATATTAGATTTATAGTAGTTTTTTTTTTTTAAGTTTTATGCACAGCATCCCATCTTTGTTGACTATTGCAGCAAAAGCATGTAAAGATTGACCTTCTCAAACACTTGTGCCTCCAGCCCAGTCACGCCAGTAGCATTGGCGTGCCGGGGTACAGAAATCAGGAACTGGGCAACAACCTGAAATGACACCAAAGGGCACTAGCATTTGTGGACTCACTGTGATCTTGTGTGAGTCCGCTATGGTTAAATTTCACTATCAGATGGTGAGCATGAGTCTTCCAGCATATCCTTGCAATTTTTTTGCTCACTGCGCATTTGTGATCTTTAATGTCAGAATCTACACTACAGCGTATCAACTGCACATGCACCCTTCAAGCAGGTGTCAAGTAGATTTGAAAATGTATAACAGGACTGATTACTTGTCAGTGACTGAAGCTGTACTGGTCTGCAGTGGAGTAAAATCCCACCTTGGCTAACATTACAGTATTTCCAGTTAACAGCCTACTCATTCCCAGGTTGGTTCATTGTGTAACCTTCCTGATTTCAGTTGTTCTGTTCTGTTGTATTTTTACTGGATTTTCATATTAACTTTTTTTTTCTTTTCGCTATTTGGAATACGTAGTTCCTTGAATTTGGGTCCGATTCTGAACTTCACGTCAACAAATTTTTTTACTTAAAAAAAATTCAGGCATGTTTCACAAATAAATGTTGAATGACCTGGTTAAACACCCCAGAGTGAAAATTGCAATTGTGCAATTATATACAATAATGGTTTACACTTAGGGCCACTTTATTAGGTACACCTGTTCAATTGCATCTAACCAGCCAATAACATGGTAGCAACTCAGTTCATTTAGGCATGCGGTATGGTCAAGACAATCTGCTGAATTTCAAACCAAGCATTAGAAGAAGGTGTTTTAAGGGACTCTGAACATGACATGTTTGTTGGTGCCAGATGGGCTGGTCTGAGTATTTCAGAAACTGTTGATCTACTAGGATCTTCCCATCTCTAGGGTATCTCTAGGGTTTACAGAGAATGGTCCTAAAGAGAAAAAAAATCCAGTGAGCACCAGTTTTGCGGCACTGTTGATGCCAAAGGTCAGAGGAGAATGATCAGATTTCTTCGAGCTGATAGGAAGGCAACAGTAACTCAAACAGTGACTCATTATTAACAAGGTATGCAAAAGAGCATCTCTGAATGCACAACATTGATCATTGAAGCAAATGTGCTACAACTGCAGGAGACCACACCAAGGTTCACGCATGTCAGCCAAGAACAGGAAACTGAAAATACAGTTTGAACAGGCTCACCAGAATTGGACAACAGAAGATACGAAAACCATTGCCTGATCTTAATTTCTGCTGCCACATTCAGATGTTAGGGTCAGAATTTGGCATAGAAGTATCAGCAGTTCAGGCTGATTTCGGTGTAATAGTGTGGGGGGCGTTTCTTCGTTACATTTTAGGCCCCTTAGTACCAGCTGAGTGTTGTCTAAACACCACAGCCTACCTGAGTATTGTTGCTGACCATGTCCATTCCTTCATGATCACAGTGTACCCATCTTCTAATGGCTGCTTCCAGCAGGATAACGCATCAAGCTCAAATTATCTCAAACTGATTTCTTAAACATGACAATGAATTCACTCAAATAGCCTCCACAGTCACCACATCTTAATTCAACAGAGTACAGATGTGCAGCTGACAAATCTGCAGCAACTGTGTGAAACTATCATATCGATATGGACTAAAATACCAGATCAATGTTTTCAGCACCTTGCTAAATGTATGCAGTGAAGAATTAAGGCAAAAAGGGGTGCAACCCAGCACCAGCAAGGTGTTCCTAATAAAGTGGCCTGTGAGTGTATCTCAAAAATGACTGGATTTTAAATGCATCCCACTTCCATTCTCAAGGCACACATGTGGAATGTATCAGTTCTCAAATCAGAGTAGCTTCCAAACTAGATGAGATATCATGAATCCCATTCACAGGTAACGCATCATAAACAACAATTTTAGTTACACAGAGACATTACATTTTCGAAAGAAAAATTCAACCTGCAGGAAGAAGTTCAGCCTATTATAGAAAAGAAAAAAATACTCTGAAAATGTTTGAAATCTGAGTTTAGCTACTTAACAGTTTAATTGGATTTAGGAAAAGATAAAGATCAAACATACTGCAGGTAGGTTTGTTTGCTGTATTAAATCCTAATCTTCCCTCTGAAAGAGTTTTGCATTTGCTTCTTTGCTTCAGATTTATTATTCAAATGACAGCATAAAGGTCATGGCTCAAAGATTAACTACCACTGCCACAAAAATAAATATTCCAAGAGATTTTCACCCTACTTGTAATACAGCAGATTTAAAGGGGCAAACCATGTGGCCAGAGCAGTGTTTGTGCAATGTGAGATGATATGTGAGGAGATAGAAAGTAAACTGTTTGTGTATGAGTTGAGTCAGACAGGGCTGGATGCCAGGCCTTTGATTAACTGCAGGCAGCCCAGAATCATGAGGTGTTCCTGTTGTTAGAAGACATGTAGCTCCTGCTGAGAGTGATATCAAAGGGCTGCAGTGGGTGCTGCTGATCTGCCAGCTACCTGCTGCGTCAACATGTCTGTCACCAGTGCCATGCCAGGCCAGGGATCAGACACAGGAAGGAGGGTCAGGTGGGGAAATGAATAGAGTCGGAGAAAAGGAGAGGATCTGTGACAAACTGTGGCTGGTTGGAAAGAGAAGGAAAAAGAGGAGAGCTGTTTGGGCAAATTACTTACTGTCCTCCAAAGAGCTGCATGCCCAGCAAGGCAAAGACCACAATGAAGAGGAAGAGGAGGAAGAGTAAGCTGATGATGGACTTCATGGAGTTAAGGAGGGAAACAACAAGGTTCCTCAGCGAGTTCCAGTATCTGAGAGGGAGCAGAAAATATAAAGAGACATTTTTGGTGTACATCTTGGAACACAGAAAACATGGATAAACAGAATAAATAATATAGCAAAGTTTGCAAATAAATGGAGGAGGAACGGTGAAAACAGAGGAGGGAAAAGTGGAACAAATAGCAATGAGGAATGTAGGTGGCATAAAACAAATCAGTGCGTCAGGGTGTAGTTTACTGTACATGGGAACTATAAGTAAAGGAAAATAGTCTCATATTCGCTTAAATTTTATAAGATTTTTAACAATGTATATCAACACACAGCACATGTAGGTAAATAGATCCATCTCTTTGTTTTTTTATAAGCATCATGGCCCCTGATTATTTGGTGATGTTTGAAGTTTGATTTTTATGTTATGATGTTCTAGTTTTAGTCTACTCTCTAGAATCTTGTCGCATCTAGGTTCCAGTTAGTGGTTGACATTTACAGTCTGTTATTTGTATTTGGCAATTTGAACATGTTGTTATTTACCTTAACCTCTCCTGTGTCCTTGTACCACGTTAGTATGTTCACTGAGTTTTGTCTTCTTGAGGTGGTTCTATGTTCTCAGCTGCTTTGCTTATCACCTGAGTTTCTGGTCTTCATGTGCGCTTGTATTTTGAGTTTTAGCTGTTGTTGCATTACATTTTACCTGGTTACACTCCCTAGCGCTTCTTGGTCTTCCCAGTGCCTTTACAGGAACACTTTTTTTTTAAATCAAAACACCCTTTGTTGTTAGTTTGGGTTTGACACTGGTGGATTGTGGACTGGGTAATTTCTCCATGCTTACCCACTAGATAAGGGGTTATCAAGCCAAGCTATAGCAGCAATGGTTTGTGGCATCCTGAGGATGGTGAGTAACTTCAAGACAGACAGAATTACAGGATGGAGTATTTACTGGCCTGTAAATGACACGGGAGGGAGTAGTAGACATAATATGCTTTTAATTGGTATAAATGATCATTATTTGTAGATTTTTAGGATTTACCAGCATCTTTTTGTATGTTTTTATAACTTTCTTTTAACTTATCTTGTTTTTTATTATTATAACAGTTTGAATTCTGTTGCTTGCTGTGCAGCATTTTGGTCTGTGTCTGTTGTGTTTAAATGTGCTATGTAGATAAAGTGACATGCAATATTAACACAATATCTTCCTCTTCTTCTTTTTTCAGGCGTTCCCTGTAGGGGTCGCCACAGCAGTTCATCCGCTTCTATCTCGACCCTATCCCTTGCATCGTCTTCTGTCACACCAACTCTCTGCATCTCCTCCTTTCCTCCATCCATGAACCTTCTCTGTGGTCTTCCTCTTTACTACATCATCACCACCCTTTGTCCGGTATATCCACTACCCCTCTCTGCACATGTCCAAACCATCTCAGCCTTGCCTCTCTGACTTCGTGCCTGTTGTCTTAAAAGCACTTTGGGAGTTTATAGCCTTCTGCTGGGCAACTTAAACTCTCACACAGAGACACGTCAAAACACATCACACTCCATGGTTAAAGTAAGGGAAGAGTCAGCCCCACTGTAAAAAAATGAGGGCTAAAACACAGACAAAAAGCCTGTACCTGGCTAAAAGCATTACATTGTCAGGGAATTATTTTAGTACCCTAGTTGTCTAGCGACCCAGCAAATATTTTGACATTAAATAACTGCGCGCTTGGGTCTTCTTCTTTCAGCTGTTTCCTTTAGGATCACCACAGTGAATCATTTGTCTTCTCTATCCCCTGCATCCTATTCTGTCACACCAACCCTCTGCATGCCCTCCTTCACTGCTTCCATGATCCTTCTCTGTAGTCTTCTTCCTGCCTGGCAGCTCCATCTTCTACATCATTTGTCCAATATATCCACTATTCCTCCTCTGCACATGTTCAGACCATCTCAACCTTGTCTCTCTGACTTTGTCTGCAAACCATTCAAACTGATTGGCCCTTCTCGTGTTGTCATTTCTAATCCTGCCCATCCTGGTCACTCCCAGGGAAAATCTCAACATCTTCAGTTCTGGTACCTCCAGCTCCACCTATTGTCTTTTTGTCAGTGCCACTGTCTCCAACCCATACACCACAGCAGGTCTTGTAAGCCTCCCCTTTCATCCTCACCTCTATCCTTCTCTCACAAAGCACCCCGACACTCATCCCCACACACTCCACCCTGCAGTCTCTTCTTCACCTCTCTTGTGAACTGTTTGTTGCTTTGGATGGTTGACCAAGGTACTTAAACTCATGTAATTTTACTACCTCTACTCCTTGCATCTTTGCCATTCCACCTGCCTCTCTCTCATTCATATGTATGTATTCTGTCTTGCTTCTGCTGACTTTCATTCCTCTTCTCTCCAGTGCAAACTCCCCACCTGCTCCAACAGAAAAGCCTCCAGTTATTCCAAAACAGTTATGCCTGCTTTTTTCTCAGCAGTAACACCATATAAACACCATAACTTCTTTTGTTTAGCTACATATTTGTGTCTGTATGTTTACCACTCAAACCAGACACAAACAGAATTAATATAGAAATGTAATCATATATAGCTGTCAGAGATGGAGGCTCCACAGCTAGTTCCTGTCAACAATTTGTTGACACCCCTGTAGTTCTTCTAAAGCCAGAGATGCGTTGCTAATATCAAGTGGATATTTTGTCCTAATTGGCTGCTTGTCAGTATAGTTAGAACAATATAAAGTGACAGCTACAAGCTTCAACTGGATTCAGGTTTTTGCCCAAAAAATTGTTTTTGCAGTTTTTTTTCCTGTATTGCTGTCTGAAGATAAAACTTTCTAAACATTCTGATTACGAGTCAGGACAAAGTGCTGAAAATAATAAAAAAGCACACTCCTTAAAAGATTTCAAGTTGTTATCACGTTATACTTATATATACTTCAGATTTATGCGCTGTGTAATGTTTTGTGTTCCACTTTGTCTTATTTATGGCACCAAGAAGAAGCAATTTTTCATCTAAACAGCAACAGAAGGCAGGAATTAATGCATTTTTAACACTTCAAAACCAAAAATATTGCACACGCCTGAAAGGCTGACAGTTGCAAAGAGCAAATGAACAATTTTCTGCATTGGAAGCATATGTGGTTGTTGCCTTTAGTTTTACATTGTTTTTTTTTTTCTGAAATGAACTTACTTGGTGACTTTGAAAATCCTGAGCAGTCTCAGGGCTCTCAACACACTGATACCAAACGATGCTCCTGGTTTAATCATGTCCCAGATCACCTCAAAAATACTGCCAACAATCACCTGGAGACAAAAGCAGAAGGTAAAGTTTTCCCCTGCTGCATGTGGCTCTGTTTTTAACACATCAGTCATCAAAAACCTGATTACATTCCAGACAGAAGCTTTGATTACACCCTACACTCACCCCAAAATCAAAGCAGTTAAAGGAGGAGTGGAAGTAATTCCTTGCTCCGAGGCCGTACATCTTCAAAGTCATCTCAGTGAGAAACAAACCCAGAAACACAAACTCTGCTGTGTCTGGTGGACAGAGCAACAAAACAAAGAGAAACTATTCATACAGGCCATCAGTAAGTGTGATTATAGGTGCGGATTTGATTGTGGGACTTACAGAGAGATTTTGTAAGCCACTCGGGTTGGTCATAGTGGACTATGGCAACGCAGAGAGTGTTGAGGCCCACCAGACACAGAACGATCCAGTAGAAACTCTGAGCCTTCACCATACGGCGGATGAAGAAGCGGATCCTCTTCTCTTTACGCCGGAAGTAAGACGAGCTGTCCATCTTTCCGCCGCTTTTCACACTGGCCCGACCAAATGGAGAGCCAGGAGGAGCTGGAAATGATGACGAAGAGGTGAGAGAGGAAACGTGTGAGTGTGCAGCACCTAATTATTTTCTCAGTTTCACAGTTTTCACAGTGAATCACTGTGTTTGTTTCCTTCATTTTTTCCTGGTGAGCTTAAAATGATGTTTCACACTTAGGTGGCTATAATGCTTAAACAACATTTTCTTTGCAGCCAAGGGGAAAAAAACCCCATCTACGTACACTTCTAGACTTAAATTATGCGCATTGTATCGTTTAGTAAATCAGTAATTTTTTGATGGATGTATTCCTCTTTGGCACACTGATTTCTTGCTTTCTTTTCATTCATGAAATACAGCATGTGACTCATAAGGCTGATCTGATTTGATTTGATTATCATTTTTTAAAATAATGTTGCGCTTGTATGCATCACATTCTGCCATTTCAGCTATGCTATAATTATTAAGGCTGCTGCATATTAAGAATTTTTACATCAAACAAAACACTTTAAACACTCTAAAATGAACACAACAGTTTCTACACAATAATAAATAAACCTCAACTTCATCAAGATTATTCTTCATTTTATGCTCCAGCCAGAACACTAAAATCCTCCACTGCTGCGACCCACAATCGATGGTCAGGCAGCATCTAATTTTTATCCCCCTAAACTAAGGAACAATGTTCTTCATAGTCTCTGAGACCACTGATGTTGTGTCTGGAATTTGCTGGAGCTACAGTCTCAGTATGGGGTTTACCACTCCTAAAATTCCTGTTACCAACTGGACTAGTTTGGATTTTACTCCTCATGTCTACTGCATCTTCAGCTCCTGGTACTTCTCAGTTTTCTCGTGTATAGTGGTAGGGTTGCTGTCTTTGCAACAGCAGATTAGTAAAGCCCAGTAATGACCCCCAGTAATATTCACGCTTACCTCAGAATATGAACAATGCAATATAACTAACTTCACAAGAAAGAAACTGACACTCAAAAGGCAAAGGAAGCAAGGCATCAAGGAAAACTATACATTATATCTAACTGAGCATCTGTAACAAACTGCAGGTTTATAAAATCAACATCTACTCTTCTTCTTTCAGCCGCTCCCGTTAGGGGTCCCAGCAGTGGATCATTTGCCTCCATCTAACACTATTCCTTGCACTGTCTTCTGTCACACCAACCCTCTTATACTACATCCATGAACCTTCCCTGTGGTCTTCCTCTTTTCCTCCTGCCTGGCAGTTCCATCTTCTGTATCCTTTGTCTCTCCATCATATTAGCCAGCATTCTCCCTTTACAAATCATAGTTTCTGCATTTCCCTACTCTGACCTCCACATTCATACCTCTTCTGCTATTGCTCTGCCTCCTAACACATCTTCCCTCTCGCCTCCTCTTTTGTCACCAACAGAAGCAATAGTTTCTACTGACACCCTGTTGGTCAATGGCACCAGAGGCGGTCATCATTAACCTGTCCCTCGATTGATCTGATATGGAAATTGCAATATGAATCTGAATGTTTGATTTAGCAAAGATGTTACACCTGATGCCCTTCCTGACCCCCCCTTTCACCCAAGCTTTGGACCAGTACTAGGAGCATGACGTTTTATTTGCTTTTACTATTTTATTTTTTCCAACCAAAATGTTTTATTCTCAGTTTTCATTGTTCTTTTGGACCCACCACGTAGAGCATTTTGAGCTGCAATTTTTGCATCACTAGTGCTATAAAAATAAGGCTGAGTTCTACTCTTTGGGGCCACCTGTCCTAAGTTGCATCAAGGCTGAAATTATGCCTCAGCTTACAGAAAAATTAAGAACTATTTGTAGTTTAGTGATAGGACTTGGTGAGAAAAGTGTGCTCTGACCCAGTTAACAAGGGGGAGAACAGTTTGCCTGGGTAGGAATCTATCCTTTTAAATTTGCTCCCAGGCAAGGAAAATTTTCATGATGGCACTGTAAACTGATTTTATTTTTAATTTTTTTAAAAACTCACCTTAAAACATAAAATCACCTAAACACTCCCTGAAATTTACCTGCGGCTGCTCATTAAATCTGTGCACACCTAATACATGAGTGCTGTGCAGCAGAACTGCAGGCATTATGGGTGAAACAGTGGAGATGAGAGATGAATACAACATCTACACCTTCAGCATTTTGTTTTTTGGGGAAAAAAAAACAGTCATTAGATAAGTTAGCAAGGGAAAAAAACAGTTGCTATTTTTTTAAACTCAAGGCAACAAAATGGCTTCATTTACCCCGTAAATGCTTGTTTTCAAACCACGGACAAGCAATTACATGCATTATTTTGTGTGGGACCATGAATTCCATTAAAATTAAAAAATATAATTTGACTATGCTGCAGGTGATTCTTTTGCTATTTTAACAGTCTCATTATCAAAGTTAATTATACTCCTTTACCCTCGAGGTGATCCACAGCCAGGAGAAACTTCAGGCTTTAGATCTCTGAATCCGAGAGCTGCTTGTATAATATTCATCATTAAGATCTCTAGCCTCATGTTTTAATGCTGAGGCAACATGGCGTACTAATCTGATAAAGAGAGGCTAGGACATATGTTTTGTAGAAGACATGCTTTGTCAGAGGTTTTTATTGTAAAGGGCATCTTTGTGAACAGACACATGTAAAGGTCAGAGGTTTCCTGCTGGTGGAAAAGATGTAAGATTTACCAACAGAAGAGATGTCTGCAAAAGGATCCTCGCCCTCCTCAGCACCAATCAGGTCGTTTTTACCTTTCTTGACTTTGCCTCGCTTCAGGACTGTATAGAGATCAGCACAAAGAGGAAGAAAAACAATATATGAGTTTATAACGGGAACTATATTGCAAAACTGCCTTCTGTAAACTTAAAGTTAATTATGCTAGTGTTTCCTACTTTTTATGGAACAAATGTTGTGTGTGCATGTGGTGAAGATGGGCGAGCTAATTGGAAGCTATGAATAGCAGGCATCAATCACGTTTTTCCATTCGATTTTCTGCCTTGCTGCTTGAAGTCGGCCTTGGAATGAAAAACTGCCAGCATTAAATAAATGTGAGGGTCACATGACCATTTCAGTGCCACTGGAGTGGTGGGCTTGCTCATTTAATCGAAGCCCCTGCATATTCGCTAGAGAAGGCAGCTGAGAGGCAGAACCAGACTGAGAAAACAGATACGGCTTTGAGACCACTCCAAGTCTATTTCGTCATTGTCAAATCTGTATCTCTGACTGACTCCCAAAACCTTTATTAATTCCAAAAAAAGTAAAGCAATATGCCATTGCAGACTTTGAAAATTTGTTTTGGAAGACATGTCTGCACCCGCATTAAAATGACACGTAAAAAAAGGATGCTTTCACAGTTTTCTTTTGAAAATTTAAGTACACTCTTACTGCTTTCAGAGGAATTAAGCAGGTAGGTAGCAGATAGGTGCTGTTAATCAAATGCACTCAATTAAGTGATCATCAGGCAGTGTGACCACCTCTATAAAAGCAGAAGTTTTGGTAGCTTGCTGCTCATGAGAGCATTTGGGTGTGTGAAGACAATGGCACAGTCTCCCCAGGAGGGGACTTCACAACAAGGTCAGACTGTCCAAAGCTCAGAAAAATTGCAAAATTACCCAAGAACAACTTTTCAGGCGCTATAGGCCTCATTTAGCATGTTAAATGTTAAAGTTCATGACAGTACAATTATAAAAAGACTGAACAAGCATGGCTTGGGGAAGCTTCTTCTCACTAAAAGAAACATGGTAGCACAGTTTAGCTTTGCAGAGTCGCATTTGAACAAATTACATGACTTATGGAAGAATGTTCTGTTTGGGCATAATGCACATCACCAGGTTTGGTGAAAACCAAACACAGCAGATCAGCACTAACATCTCATACTGTCAAGTGCGCATGTGCCAACCTGCGTGCAGCTTGTTACAGAGGCTCTGTTTCTTTTTCCAGTCTTTCTGATTCTGATACTGACTAGGGGTGATAATTTGGGCTTGTTTTGCAGCCACAGGAACTGGGCACCTTGCAGTCACTGAGTTGACCGTGAACACCTGTGTATACCAAGGTATTCTGGTATTAAATGTGAGGTCATTCTTGGCTCAAATTGTGTCATGCAAGAGGACAATCACACCAACAAGTCTACAACAGAATGTCCAAAAAGGAAAGAATCAAGGTTTCACAATGGCCCAGTTAAAGTCCAGAACTGAATAAACCACTAAACCACTTTTGAGGGATGTCCATAAATGAATGCCTGCAAAACTTAATGAGCTGAAGCAACGCTGTAAAGAAGAGTGGCCTCAAAGTCCTCCACTCATGAAGTCATACAGAGAACTATTACTTCAAGTCATTGCTTCTAATGGTGGTTCATGCTCCATGGTTTTTCATAGGACTGCACAGAGTCCCATGAAAACTCTCTTTTTTACATGACTGTATTTGTTGTAACAAGGTTATTTCATCTTTTGATTAATTTATTTATTTGCATTGTGAGGTTTTTTCATTCATTTTATGATGATAAAATTATAAAAGCTTAACAAAAAACAATCATTATTTGAAAAGAAGCAAGAATTTGAACAAATCATTAAACACCACTTCTCGTATTTTTGAGCAAAGCAGTGAATGTGGCAGTGTTTCAGTGGTTTTTTTTTCGTGTTTTCTTTTCTTTGGAAGTAATTGGGTAAAAAAATTACATTTACCTTATATATGCTCATCTTTTATCTCTAAATTAAATATCCACCCTGTCAAGTACATTATAAAGGCAAATTTCCTCAATTTCTTATCATCAAAGGACTTGGTAAATCATTTCAGAATAAAGCATTTTACCATCGTCTCCTCTGCGACAGGCAGTTATGATTGACACTGTGCTCCACTACTAGTACCTGTCATTCATCTGGCAGAGGCCAAATACATATTTTCTGCTCTAACAACATCAGAGTGGTTTTTTACTAAAGCTGTGGACTCAATCGTTTTAATCCTCCATTTGTAACTGATTGAGAAAACAACGCCGCTGGCTGCTGTCACTCCACTGGAATCATGAGCATGTATTCAGTGTGTGGCTGACTGTTTGCTGGCAAAAAAAACCCACTGAGCATATATTGTATGTATATGTGCGAATGTTGGGAAGTGTGGTTCAGTGAATCTTGTTCAAAGTATTGCTGTTAATCCCACTAATTAACCCTTGCCTTCATACCAGGCCTAATGGAATGACATCATGGAGAAGAGAGAGGAACAGACAGAGAAAAAGAACAGTGTGGCCTTTCTGCACTGAATATGAGAGCGCTGAGTGGAAACCATGATTAGCAATCCAATATCTGGCTAATCATAAATGCTGATTTATGTTTCAATCATGACCAGCAGGCACAGCTACTGACAGCACATTTTGAAGATGTAAAGTAGGCTTGAAAAGGAACCACCACACGTTTTGGCCTTTATTTCATGTCGTAATGTCAAATGTAATAAAAATACAATTTTACTCTATCTTGCACAGTTGAAAATGGCATTAATTATTCTTGTCATTCTATATTTGGCCTTAGTGGTTGGTAATTTAAAATATTCCAGTGGAAAACAGATTGTGTGTAATTTTCTTTAGGAGTATATCTACTGTATCTGCTTGACTAAAAACTGCAACATTCTGATTTACAGATGTAGCTAGATGAACACACCATACAGAAAACCTTTTTTAATAATGAATGTCTTGTGAACTGCAGTCAGTGGCATACAATCATGTGAAAAAGAAAGTTTTCACAAGATTCTATGCAATACTGTAGAAAACTAAGTACACCCTTACTGCTTCAAATAGAATTAAGAAGGTAAGTAGCAGCCAGGTGCTGCTAATCAAATGCATTTGGTTAATTGCTCATCAGTCAGTTGAAGAAGTTTTGGCAGTTTTGCTGGTCTGGAGCATTCAGGTGTGTGTTGACACATTGCCACGATCTTCCCAGGAAGGGTCATCCTAGCAAATTCACCTCAAGGTCAAATCATATAATGCTTAGAAAATTCAGAAATATCAAGGACTACATCTCAGACTTCACAGGCCTCACTTAGCGTGTTAAAAGTTCTACAGTAATCCATATCAGTACAATTAGAAAAACCGAACCTGGCTTGTGTGGAAGGGTTGCCAAGAGAAAGCATATTCTCTCTAAAAAGAACATGGCAACATGGCTTGGGTTTGCAAAATTGCATCTGAACAAACCACAAGACTTCCAGAACAATGTCCTTTAGACACCGAAGTGGAGATGTGTGGCCAGAATACACAGCACCACGACTGGCAAAGATCAAATACAGCACATCTGCTCAAATGCCTCGTACCAACTTTCAAGCATGGTGGGCGATGGGTAATGATTTGGGCTTGTTTTGCAGCCGCAGGACCTTGACACTTTGTAGTCACTGAGTCAGTTATTAATTCCCTGGGGGCATCTGTCTGATGGCTAAAGCTTGGCCGAAATGTGCCATGCAATGGGACAATGATCCCAAGTACACCCACAAATGTACTACTAGACCTCAGCCCGACTGAAATCCTGCGTGAGACCTTAAGAGAGCTGTGCACAAATGCATGCCCGCAAACCCAAATGAAGTGAAGCAATGTTGTAGAGAAGAATTGGCAAAAATTCCTCCACAACGATGTTAAAAACAGACTCTAACAGAAAAGGATTTAAGTTATTGCTGATAAAAGGTTCTGTAAACTATTGAATCAAGGGTTGTACTTAGTTTTCCATATGACTGTAATTACATAATCCAAAACCACAATGAGATTAAGCATTAAAAGTAAAACTAACAAGCGTAACTGATGCATGCCATGTTTTTCAAATATTCATTTGAATTCAGTTTTTATTTATATATTATCAATTCTCAACAGTAGTTGCCTCAAGGTTCTTAGAGAAAGAACCAACAACATCAGAGAAAAAACCCAATTATCCAGCAAGCGCCTGTGAGCAGACACTTTGTGAAAGTGGGAAGGAAGAACACCTTTTTAACAGGAGGAGTCTCCCAGCAGAACCAATACAATCAAATATTACAGTAATTACTGTATTATTGAAAGGCAACGTGCCTCACATCACAAACATGTGCAGTCATTTGAAAGCAGTTTGGGGTGCAGTGCAATCTAGCTGGAATAGCTGACTCATTCCCAGTGACTATCAAATAGCATTGTTGCTTGCAATGTCCCTACCCCATTCCCTACCAGCACTTCTAAAGCTAAAACTGTATAAATAACATGCTGCAGTGTTATATGCCAGACAATTTTTCGGCTGCTGCATTGAGTTCCTGGAGTCCTGTTATCTCTATAGGGTTGCCAGTCATCATGTTGCTTTTTTAAGTCTATTTGTCTACAGAGAGCAACAATTTGTATCTGAAAGGCCATAGAACGTGTAGACAGGTGAAAGAAAGAGCCAGATCACATCCATGACTGATGGTTTTGAAATGATTTATGTGCACGACTTTAATGAAGTGCAAAAGCAGTCATGAGATGGAAATGATGAGCCGTTCCTCTCTGTGCCTGGTTTACCATCGGCCTCCTGAGGTGACGGACCATGGTAAAGCAGGCAACAGATACTCAGCCCTGTTTTCACCTGGAAGGTTTTGTTTCCTCTTGTACCACGCACCATCCAGCGGGGACTTCTCCTCTGCAATCTCATCCTCCTCCTCCAGCAACACCTCCTCTGCAGTGAGAGAGAGAACAGAAAAGGGGATTTTCTACCTTTTTATTTTATTTATTTATTTATTTAGTTTTTACACAACAGACACCAGCCCTCATGCTGTTTGAGAGATGAGTCTAACCTGCTTTGCAGATCCACTCCAAGTATCCGGTGAGCTCTCTCTCAATCTGCTGCTGCCTGCGAAGCTTTAGGAACTCCTGCCTCTTCTCCACACGCTCTCGCTCTTTGGCAAATTCTCTGTAGAGACAGATTTGTTATACACAGAAAGAACAGATTGCTTTAACATTTTTTACATGTGGCAGTTCAGATTTAAAGGTTTTTTTCTATCTCTTGCCATTTTTGGTTGGCTTTTGTCAGACATGAGTGTGAACTGAAACTGATCTACATATGAGACAGATAAACCACAGATGAAGCTGAGGTTCAAACATTCATCCAATGAGTTATTAATTTTAGAGTTAAGATGACAGCTGGGCAACTGTTGAGGATACAAAAAGAGGAAAAAGTCTGTTGGCATAGCTATAACTCGCTTAGCAGATATTTCCAGCATTTTTAGACACTGAAATGTTTGGATGGAAAAGAAAAAAAGCCTTTGATGCAGCTTTTTGTGGCAGTCTATAATAGGACTCCCAGCATGCACTTTCACATAGCGAAATCAATGAACTGTAAGGTATATTGTGTAAAAGTGTATGCAATAGTTTGAGTAACATGCTTATTCAATTTCTAGCTGACTCATACCACTCTCATGTCTTTATGTCTAATATGAGACTATAACCAGCAGGCCTTTGGCTTAGTATGAAGACTGAAAGCAGGAGCACTCTGTCTTCAAAAAGCAAAAAGACATCCACTACCACCAGAGCTGAATAATTTTAGTATTTTACTTGTTTAATCTGCAAAAAAGCTAAGAGTATGTACTGGACTACAGTATGTTTGACTTTTGACTTGTGTCATTATGGTGATAACAAGATAAGAAAAGACTATAAGCAATCGCGATAATTAACTAGCAGGGGCTAATAGAAAGATCATGTTTTATTAGAGTGCCAGGCTAGCTAATTTCTCCATTTATCCTATGCTAAGGGCATAGCATTAATAGAGCTTGCTGACCAGGCTGCATAAATGCCACGCTGTATGGACGAAAGTATTGGGCAACACCTTTTAATCATTAAACTGAGATGTTTCATTCAGTCTCATTGCCACAGGTGTATAAAATCAAGCACCTAGCCACAAATTCTATCTTTACAAACATTTGTGAAAGAATGTGTTATTCTAAAGAGCTCACTGAATTCCAGTGTGGAGCTGTAATAGGATGCAACATGTGAAATTTCATCCCTCCCAGTTATTCTGTGATAAACTATGGGTGGTATTATTGCAAAGTGGAGGAACCATAGCAACTCAGTCATGAAGTGGGAGACCACGTAAAGTTACAGAGTGGGGTTGTGGAGTACTGAAGCACACAGTATGTAATTTTCTCCTGTGATCTGCTGACTCAGTAAGTGCAGAGTTTCAAACCACTTCCTCTGGCATTAATATCAGCTCAAAAAAATGTGTGCTGGGAGCTTCATGGTGTGGGTTTCCATGACTGAGCAGCTACATAATGCCAAGTGTTGGAAGCAGTGTTGTAAAGCATGCCACCACTGTACTCTGGAGCAGTGGAGACACATGCTGTGCAAAGGTGAATCGTAGTTCTCTATCTGGCAGCCTGATAGATAAGTCTGGGTTTGAAGAATCCCAGGAGAATGTTACCTGCCTGAATGAATTGTGCCCACTGTAAAGTTTGGTGGAGAAGGAATAATGCTATGGAATTTTTTTTCTTGGGCTGGCTTGAACCAGTTTTTTTTTACAGTGAAGGAACATCTTAATGTTTAGAAAATTCTTTGCTTCCCGCTTTGTGGAAACAGTTTAGGGAAAGCCCTTTTCTGTTCCAGCATAACTATGCCACAGTGTACAAAACAAGGTCCATAAAGGCATGGTTGGATGAGTTTGGTGTATAACCACTTGACTGGCCCACAGGGAACTCTGACCTCAACCCCACTGAACACCTTTGGGAGAAACAACCAAGACCTCTCCACCAAAATCAGTGTCTGACCTCACAAATGCTTTTCTGGATGAATGGGTAAAAATAATCACAGACATACTCCAAAATTTTGCAGAAACCTTTTTAGAAGAGTGGAAGCTATTATGGCTGCAAAGGAGAGACTGACTCCATATTATTGCCTGTAGATTCAGAATTGGATGTCATAAAATCTCCTGTGGTTTAATGTGTAAATGACCCAATACTTTTGTCCAAACAGTGCATATAGTGATCAGGAACTGACAAAGCAAAATAAAGATCAGACCAAATTTAACACAGACAAAACAAACACGTGGTTTTGTAAAAATCAGGAAGATGAGCTGGTGAGATGCAATGATTAACACAACATAACGTTAAAAATTTAATGAAGTAACATCAGTAGATGTTCTTTTGATAGTGAAAGAGAGGGTGGAGAAAACCAAATCACATCTTTTCTTGGAACATCATTTTTCACTAAAACAAGAAAGAGCCTCTTCTTCTATAGCAATGGGTTACTTAAAACCTATAGACTAATGATCACACATGTTTGCTTTCATCAAGGGTTTGAAAAGACAAGAGGTCGTGAGTCACGGCAGGTGAGAGGATGCTCTTTTCGACCACAGACCCAGTGAATGGACAGACATTAGATGCAGGATGATTAAAGCCGCCGAGCGCAGCCTTTTCATGACACCAGACATGGAGAGACAATGAGAGGAAAAAGGTGAAAAGGAGAAGCAGTAGATAGTAGAAAGGAGTGTTGAATATTCTGTTGATTTACACAATTAACCCTCAATTTAGTAGATTTTTCACAAGCCATGAGATAATCTTATTTTATGCTGCTCTTAGAATCAGGTAGAAGGTGGTCCTAAAGCCCATATACTATAAGTTTGTTCCTGCTTGTTGCTTTCAACATTTTCTGTCATAATGAGTGAGATGAAGGGACCCAACCGTGGGTCACATAGGCGGGTTTAAACAAAAAAAAAGCCAAGTCTTTTTTGGCTGAACAAAAAGAAAAACAAGATGGGATTCCACAAACAGCGAGAGGTTCAAACACAGGGACACAAACGGACAGTGAGCCAAAAACAAGGGGGAAGAAAGGACTAACTACACACAGATGACTAACTGCAAAACAACACAAGTGTGTTACACTTTTGCAACAAGTCAAGCTAAGTGCTTATGAAAATGAAGAGAAAAATGCAAGTACCATGTTGATTGTAAATGAGCTCAAAAGTAATGGACTAATTGGCTGATAGTTTCATGGCCAAATAGGGCTTGTTTCCTCATTATCATGAAAAACTAAGCAGATAAGAGACCTGGAGTTGATTCAAAGTGTTCCATTTGGTAGCTGTTCACTGAAACTCTCAATTTGAGGTCCAAGGAGATGTTGATGCAAGTGAAGGATGCCATTACTAGCCTGAAAAACCAAAATAATCAAAAACTTTAGGAGTGGCTGAAGCAACAATCTGGAATATTCTTAGAAAGTAGGAATGCACTGGCCAGCTCAGCAGCACTAAAAGAGCTTGAAGACCACAGAAGACAACTAAAATGGATGAAATTGCAGAATTCTTTGCTTGGTTAAGAAAAACCTTTTACAACATCTAGCCAAGTCAAGAACATTTTCAAGGTCGTAGGTGTCATTTTTAAAGTTGACAAAAATGAGACACTTTTATGAATGTAAATACAGAACAAAAAGGGCAGATTAGATTTTGCCAGAAACCCTTTACAAGAGCCTACACAGTTATGAAAAAACATTATTTGGACCTATGAAACCAAGAAAAACTTGTACCAGATGATGGGAAGAGAAAAAAGTGGAGAAGGAATGGGACAGTTCATGATCCAAAGCATACAACATCATCTGTCAAACATAGCGGAGAAAATATTGTGGTATAAGCATGTATGACTTCCAGTACAACTAGGTAGTGTTTATTGATGGTGTGACTGCTGATAGAAGCAGCAGGATAAATTCTAAAGGGTACAGGACTATACACTCTGCTTAGATTCAGCCAAGTGCAGCAAAACCAAATAGATGGTGCTTCACAGTGGAAATGGATAATGACCCAAAGTTTACTGTAAAAGCAACCCAAGAGTTTCTCAATGCAAAGAAATTGGATTTTCGCCAATGGCCAAATCAGTCACCTAATCCCAATCCAATGGAACCTGCTTTTCAGTTACTAAAAACAAAACTAAAGGCAGAAAGAGCCACAAACAAGCAGCAACTTAGGGTGGCTGCAGAAAAGGCCTGACTAAGCATCTCAAGGGTAGAAACCAGCAATGGTTCTAGATTTGAGACAGTTATTTACTGCAAATGATTTTGATCCAATTAATTAAAACATCTTTATATACTAAAAATTATGTTAATTTCAATTGCTTTTAAGCCTCTGAAAAATGGGGGACTATATATAAACATAACTGTGTTAGTGTTCATTGGCAAAATAAATATAAATGTGTCATTGTCATAAAACTGGCTGGATCTAGCTGTATTCAATGTAAATTACATGCATCAAGGTAGGGGACCTGTCTCATGTTCCTATTTGTAGAATTCAATAGTGGCATGCCTGATACTGGAAATAGAGGTCAAATTTCTAAATAAACAGTGTCACAGTCAATCTCTGGGCAATAATGTGCCATAGTCACCAGGAGAAAAATCAGCACCACAGCCATCTATTATTTGGACACTTTCTTGGAGGGATCACATGTCAGGGTCACCACTTATTTGTACATGTGCAGAAGGATAGTTTGGAAAAGGTTCCTATGTTCCCTGAATGTGTCAGATGTGTGACTCATTACTACTTCCTACACTCTGAGAAATGAAAGTAAAACATGTTGAAAATTTATAGGGGGTTTTGAGTGTGTATCAGGCCACGAGGTGAATATCTGGGATACATTAAGTTGCACGACCTTACTGTGGAATGTTTATATATATATATCCAAGTGTTTGCTTGTGAAAAGTTGAGTTGGCAAGATCAAGACAAAGAGAGAAAAATACTCAGTTATTAAATGTATTAAACCCTCTGCTCAGTGATGGGCCAAATTATTGTATGGCAGACTGTTTTTGTCTCTGTCGACTGGAATGTTCCAGCACATCCTCCAGATATCAAACTGGTATGGGATGGGAGTCTGTAGGCTACATCAGTGTCTTGAACTTTTTGTTGGGTTCCTCAAACCACTCCTAAGCTGATTTTGTGATGTGGTAGGACACATTATCTTGCTGGAGGAGGATCCACAGTTGCTCTTGGGGTCTGCAGCTACACATCTCTTGATCAAGGAATTTAGTGGTTTCATTTATTCCAATTGCCACAGATGTATAAAATGAAGCACTTATACATGCATGCAGTGTCCCCTGTAGTGTAGTGGTTTGCACATTGGCCTTACAAGTGACAGGTCCCTGGTTTGATTCAGGGAAACAAATATGGAAACCCCAGCTTTGCAGTAGGTGTAAGTCCAGTTCTTAATGGGAGGAGCTATACAGTACCTGCATGCCTTTAACAAAAATCTGTGACAGTATGGGTCATTCTAAAGACCTCATAGAATTAGAGCTAGTACTGTAATATGATATTAAAGATAAAAGGTATATAGGGCATTACTGCAAAGTGGAAACATTAGGAACTGCAGCAACCCCGATGAACACCTCTCATCCCACATCAGTGCCTTCATAAATACTATTTGTGTCATGGTCCGCCTTCAGTTTGGTTTTTGTGTGCGTTTTTTGAGTTCTGTTTGTCTCATTTCTTGCCCCATGCCTTGCCTGTTCTCCTCTGTTAGTGGTCTCCGTCTCTGTCTGTGTCTTGTCTCGCCTTGTTTTGGTTAGTCATCCAGTCCCTGTTTTGTTCCCCCCTGTCTCAGCGTGTTTAGTTACGCCCCTGTCTTCCTGTCATTTACTCATTGGTTGTCCCTGTCAGGTTCCCCTTCCCTGTCCATTTGTCGTTTGTTCATTGGTCTCTTTGTATATTTAAGCATCGTCATCTGTGTTGTCCGGTGTCGCGTCATTTGTCGTTGTTCCCCTGTGCCATCCTTTATGTCTCCAGGTTATCACGCTTCACATTTTTTGGATTTATGTTTATGGACCTTGTCACTATTATTTCGGATTTAATAAAAGCCTTTGCACTCCACGTCGGCTCAGCGGTCC
>VUQH01055668.1:0-15868 GCA_015106775.1 Etroplus canarensis | reverse complement strand
GACATGTTCAAAGGAGGGATAGTGGATATATTGGACAAAGGATGTTGAGGATGGAGCTGCCAGGCAGGAGGAAAAGAGGAAGACCACAGAGAAGATTGATGGATGTAGTGAAGGAGGACATGCAGAGGGTTGGTGTGAGGGAAGAGGATGCAAGGGACAGGGTGAGATGGAGGCAGATGATCCGCTGTGGCGACCCCTAACGGGAGCAGCCGAAAGAAGAAGAAGAAGAAGAAGAAGAAGAACATCAATTACAGGATCAGTTGCCTGTGTCCCTTCACCTTCTTCTTTCTCCCTCAATCTGTGTCTCAAGAGAAAAAAAATTACTCAATCAATCACTTTGACAATCCTGCTGCTAATCACATTATTGGTATTCCTCCTGGTCGTCTCGTTAAGCTTCTCTCCATCCATTAGCAGCTGTGTTTAATCTCTGTTTGCCTTCCTCTTTTTCCTTGTTTTTTTTAGCTCTGTCTACATGCATACTTCTTCTTGTTACTCTCTCCTTTGTCTTCCTCCTTCAACCATTTATCAGTGATTCTTCCTCTTTATGCAAATTACCCAGCTTTAATTACATCTGCAGTCTGTCTCTTTCCTTTCCCTCTTGTGTGCTACCATTTTTATATTACACATATTTTTTATTCTCTTTATTTAACTGTCTTTGTGCATTTTGTTCTTTCTCTGCTCCTGTGTAATTAATATAAAGGTGCAATGATTAGCATGTGATTATCATCTGTAAGTGTATTATACTTGCAAAGCATGGTTCCTTCTTTCCTCTTGCTCTTTTCTATCTTCCCTGATTTCACCTTGCTTTTCCAGGTGGTGCGGGATCAGATCTCCCACTGTACAGTGAAGCTGCGTCAGACCACGGGACTAATGGAGTACTGTTTGGAGGTCATCAAGGAGAATGACCCCAGTGGTTTCCTGCAGGTAAGCTGAGTAACAAGAGGTTCTTTTTCTTACTACAATCTACAGCTCAACCTTTTTCTTATTCCCCAAGTTCTAATTAATGAAGAAGAGCAGGATGAAAAATGTTGCTCAGATCACCAACTCCCAGCGACATCACGCTGACATTTGTAAACTGGTTGCACCAAAAAGCAGTTACTCTTGCTATTGCTGGATTTAAATCACGAGAAGACTCATCCATAAATTCACACGAATGGAGCACATGCACTGTTTTTACAGTGTGACCAAGAAACTGAATGCTTCCAGGCTTTTAGTCTTCTTTAGTGAAAAAGTTTGGGATGACGGTTAAGTAGTTAGTCATCATTTGACACCTCAGGTTTATCTCAGGGAGCTCAGGTTGGGAACCACAGAGAAAATGTAGTATTGTTTCTGGCAGCAAATATGACGCTGACATATTGCTCTGACATTTTAAATTAAGTTGTCCTTGAACCAAACTGATATCTGGGAGATTTTCATAGATGCTGTGGAACAATTTTGCCTTGTTAAAATCAAACTTTTTTCGGCATGTTTGAACCACATTAAAAGTGAAACTCTTGTGTTTCTTTGTGAAGGTGCCTCTGACTGAGACTTAAATCTTATGAGATGATGAGCAAATACTGTGTCACACTTTATGACTGTATGCTTAAGTGGCATCCAGTCAAGCATTACATGTTTAGAGACCTTTTATAAAGGATATCATAATTATTCAGCCAGTCATTTTAACACGATCCAGAATTTATTGACGCAGTATCAAAAATTTATGAGAGGAAATACAGTTCAGCTGTTTATGTCGGCAATTTTTTACATTTTTTTTAAATGTCATGGTAGTTTCATTTTCATGGGAAAACAGAGAAATTTTGGAGCAGCTTCTTTTAAAGACAACTGGAAGGCTATTCTGTTGTATACATGTATGTTGAATAGTTTCCCATCATGGCATCTACACCTGAACTTTTATGTCCCTCTTTATGTTTTTCCTCATCTGGACCAAGACTGAAATGTTCTGGTTCCTGTGTATACTTTTTGTTAATGACTAACAAACAGGTAGTGATTTAACAGTGGATTAATCCATACTTTGTGTATGACTCACAGATCTCTGACGCTTTGATCCGGAGGGTCCACATGACAGAAAGTCAGTGGGGGAAGGGAACCCTCACCCCTCGGATGACCAGTGACTTTGACCTCACTCTGGACAGTGGACCCCTCCTGCAGACAATCCACCAGCTGGACTTCGTACAAATGAAAGGTATGAGACAAGGCAGGAGCTTGATATCACCTTAACAGCCAGTGTGTGCTTTGCTTAGGTGTGCAATACAATAAGTTGATATCAACGAGTTCTGTAATAAAGATTGCCTTTTCGTGAAAAATGTGAAAGTTATATTTACATGTGTAATATACACAGACTGTATATTAAAAAGGACATATCTACTGCAATGTCACTCATTCAGTTTTGAAGTCCTGTTTTTAATTTTTGCATTGTGGCCAGAAATGGTCATATTTGGGGGCAAGGGTGAAGTGTTATAAGCTAATATTTACCAAGGTGTCTTACACAGATGTAGATCTAGAATTTCACTCACTGAAAAAACTGGACTTGGTTGGAAAACAAGTACAGTTATTTAGCCACAAACCATATTTGTCAGATAAGTCCTTTATATTGCAGAAAATGGAAACAACCACAACAGGTCCATCTCAGTGACTCTTACAGTTTTCAGCTGATTGGCAAAATTACCTATACTTATAGACAGTGGCTTGCAAGAGTATTCACCCCCCTTGGCATTTTCCCCATTTTTGTTACAACCTGTAATTTAAATGGATTTTTACTCAAAATAGTCCAAATTGGTGAAATGATTTTTTTTTAAATTGAATAAATAAAAAACCAAAAAGTGGTGCTGCTTGTGTATTCACCCTCCCACGTCTCTTAGAGTACATCTCTATGAGCTTGGCTCATCTAGCTACTGAGAATGAGCCACTCCCCATTCTTCAATGTAAAATTCCTCCAGCTCCTTTAAGTCGGATTGATTCTGTTGGTGTACAGCAATCTTTAAGTCATGCCACAGATTCCCAATTGGACTGAGGTCTGGGCTTTGACTAGACCAGTCCAACACATTAACATGTTTCTCCTTAAGCCACTAGAGCTTGCATTAACAGTATACTTAAATTCATTGTCCTGCTGGAAGGTGATCCTCAGTCCCAAATCCATGGAGGATAGAAACAGGTTTTACCTCAAGAATTTCCCTGTATTTAGCACCACCCATCATTCCTTCAGTTCTGGCCAGTTTCCCAGTCCCTGCCAATGAAAAATAGCCCCACAGCCACCATCACGCTTCACTGTGGGGATGGTGGTTTTGGGATGATAAGAGGTGTTGGGTTGGCACCAGACATAACGTTTTCCTTGATGGCCAAAAAATTCAATTTTAGTCTCATCTGACCAGAGAACCTTCTTCCATGTGTTTGGGGAGTCGCCCACATGCTTTTTGGTAAACTCCAAACATTCTTTCTTATTTTTTTCTGTAAGCAATGATTAATGCCCTCCTTGGCCAGTCTGTCAGTTTTGGTGGACAGACCTCTCTAGCCAGGTTTGCTGAGGTACCATATTGTTTCCATTTTGTGATGATGGATTTAATGGGGCTCAGTGGAATTTTCATAGTTTCAGATATTTTTATAACCCAGTCCCGATTTGCATTTCTCCACAACTTTGTCCCTGACCTGTTTGGAGAGCTCCTTGGTCTTCATAGTGTGGGTTGCTTGGTGTTTCCTCTTGTTTAGTGGTGTTGCAGACTCTGAGGCCTTTCAGAACAGGAATATATATATTTTTATCATGTGACACTTAGATTGCACACAGGTGGATCTTATTTAAATATTTATCTAACTAATTTAACTACTTCTGAATGTCAGTGGTAGCGCAAATTTTTCATTTCACTTCACCAATTTGGACTATTTTGTGTAAAATTTTTAAAAATCCATTTAAATTACAGGTTGTAATGCAAAAACCAGGAAAAACGCAAAGGAGGGTGAATATAGCCACTGTATTTACATCAAACTGTAAGCATGTTGATTTCTGCTGTAAAGTCAGAAATCATAACCCAGGAATTTATGGAGATTTTACAATAGCCTACCTTAAGTGCCCATTAGAGAAACTACAAGTTTTTGCACCTCTGTGTTGACTCCTCATTTATGCATTTGTGATTTCAAATTGCCTGTGGTTGAATATGATGTCTTTAGTGATTGTATTATGGACATGATTATTAGTGAGATTTACGAATGCTATATAATGAAGATGTTCTGTTGCACTGCAGAGTCATATCCACTCAGTGAGTGTGTGTTTCATACCTCAGTGGGCTGTAATGTGGCCTGGTTTTTCCCCTTCTCAGTCCCAGCTGCTCCCATGCTCCAGCTGGAGGAATGCTGTACTCAGAACAACAGCGCCACGTTGTCATGGAAACAGCCGCCACTCTCCACCATCGCCGTAGACGGATATATCCTGGAGCTGGACGATGGAAATGGGGGCCCTTTCAGGGTAGGTATTCCTCTGCAGGTACTCTTTTGTCCTTATAAGCTGGGCTTTATGTATCTACTTTAAATGAGAACTCTTAGATCACAAAGCAAAAGGTGAAAAAAAGACCAGCTAGACGCCCCTTCCCTCTGTCTCGACAAAGACTTGATCATTTGGTGCCAGGGAGGACACCAGCTCAGCCAGGAGAATGTGACAGCAGCATTTTGTAGCTGAAATCCCTTAAGTTAATGTGTGACGGTCATACTATTCAACTCAAGAGGGCAGGTCATGTGGCACAGTGTAGCAGGGCATTGAATGACATGGCATCAGGAGAAAGTGTTGGTAACACAGCTGGGATGATCCTACAGGAAGTGTGATCCGGCATCAGAGCAGTCTTCATACCCTCACAGAGGTTTAGCATGTAATCCATCCTCATAAGATCCTCCCCAGCCCTCTATTCACTGAGGCCCCTGCTTTGTTACAACAGCAACTTATATCTCCTGAGTAATTCCCTCAGTACAATAGCAGAGGATATCTGTGTCTGAATTCTAAACCTCCATATAGTAGGCCTGTTGACTCCTGTAACACCAATCTGCAAGACTTCCTAAAAGTGATATTAACATATGAGGTGTAGCTCTAAGCCAAGTATTGTAAATCATCTTTTATTAAGGCTTACTGAGTGGGAAACAAATGAGTCATGTTTCTTGATTTGGGGGATAAATGTGGTTTTACTCCAACAAAGCCCTGAGGCTCAGACATTACAAACTTTACACACAGAGAAGAAAATAATATTCAGTAAAGAAAGAGAGCAAGAATGAGGAAAAACTTTTTTGTTCAGAAATACAATATGTGCCACCGTGTAAATTAAGAGTGATAAAAATGTTCCCCCATATCCTCCTCTTGAACAGGATAAAATTCCAGGAAGTTATACAGTAATTGCTAATATGGGTGTGAAATACACTTTTTAATAGAATCCACATTTCTGATTTAACATAATTGTATAGGAGTAATGTACGTTTGACTGCTCTCTTGTAAGCAAATGTCCCTGGTTCAGTTGTAAAGAAGTAATGCACCACTAAATTTCAAAAGTGCTCACTTTAGTCATCTATAACTTTTCTGGATTAATGGGAATGTGTGCAAAAAGGTTACACAAATATTCACTCACATAACCAAACAATGGAAGTCTAGGTTACCCTAAAATCTTGGCATCAGACCTGAAGTTGCTCTCCATAATGTTAAATATTAATTACAGCCAGTCATTACAGTTTTATCAGTTTGTGGCTCAAATTTTGTTAAATCCTTGTTATTAAATCATTACATGTGCATATATAAAATAGCCATCTATATCCCTACTTTTATAATAAGAAGCTCATAAAGGCAATTTTCAAACAGATATGTTATTTGCCAGACATGTACTGCAGTAAAAAGACTATAAGCCTTTTGAGGGGGACTTGTATTCTGTGATATGCAGTATCTATACTGTATATTGCACCAAGGGTCGATGTCAATAGTAAAGATGGCCAAAGTATCAGATAATGAGGTCAGTGAAAATAATTCCTATGAGGCAAAAACTCAGGCCTCAGACTGCTCTAAATTCTCTGAACACTTTTTTCTATTCTTGGGTCTGTATGGTGTCAATAGGAGCACATTTCCTAATATGGCTATTTCAGGCACACAGCTCTGGCTGTGAGCACAGAAACCCTACCCACCTTCAAACGTCCTGTTTCCGAGGGGTAGCCAATCAGAAGAAAGAGTAGAGTTACACCAAGGCCTAACATAAGATTAATAGTGATGATTTTGAACTGTGAATCAAAGCTATGTGGTAATGGAGTTGTAAATGGGTATAATCGATCTGCTTTGGTAAAGAGAACACGACTAAAAACAGACTAAAAGGCCTTAGTGGGTGACCACTCACAGATCTCATATTCCAATCTGTTCTTTCTGTCAAACTGTTGTCATCCTGTCATTACGCCATAAAAGAAGCACTACATTTTCATTATATTTGTTTCAAGTATTTCACCCCTCCAGAAGCAATAACCAGAGCCTTTCACTCAAAAAATTATGACTTTTTGATCGCTGCTTCACACTTCCCTCACAGATTCTGGTTACAAAACTGTTGCGTTGACTTATAAATGTAAGGAGGCTGAAAACAGACACTGTCTATTTAATCTAAATGCTCCAGCAGCTGTTTGTGAAGGTATCCTGCTTCTTTAATTTTCTTAGAAGTAGGCACTGACCCAAAGCTGCTTCCTAAATGCCGTCTGTTAGTTAAAACCAGCTGGTCTTTCACCCTTCCAGTTCATTTTGTGTTCTGTAATTGTCTGTTTCCTAATTACAAGTGTTAAATAAGAGGGTGATCATTCACATCCAATCTGCCAACTGATTCACAGACTGTATGTGCTAACTGCTAATTGGTAGATAGTCATTGCCAAATTGTGTTACAGCCTAGAGACATTTTGTCTTCTCTGTTAGTCTGTAATCTTCAACAGAAACATACCAATAAGAGGGTCTCAGAGAATGTTTTCGAATGTCTGTGATGATTTTTTTGTTTTGCTTTTTTTTCTTTGTTTAAAAGGATTTTAGTTTATTGTGTGTTGTTTTAAATGTTAATTTGCCATCTGCTCTGAGAAGCCGGTCTCTAATAAACTCAAAACCGTGTGTGTCACACCTGTGTCTGATGCAGCGCTGTGCCAAAAAACAATTTTGAAAATTCTGAGGGAAGTTTTCTCTTCCTCTTCTACTCTCTGACTCATTGCATCACACCTACGCAGCTCCATACTGAGCCTGGCGAGTTGTGTCCCCATGTCTATTTATACTCACATGTGGGCTGCCGTGCCCACGTTCAGTTGTACAAACTCGCAATCTCTCTTATTACCCTCACCAAGAAATTCCAAATGGGACACTCTTTGAGAAGCTGAGCCTGCAGGGTTGAGAAAAAACTAGAAGCGGACTCTGCTTAGTGTCACAGTTACGCACTTGATGCATCTGCCAGCTTAACAGGAAGCTCTGTGTGTCCTTACAGGAAGTGTACGTGGGGACAGAGACCATCTGCACAGTGGATGGGCTTCACTTCAACAGCACATACAAATCCAGAGTAAAGGCCTTCAATGCCAGTGGAGTGGGCCAGTACAGCAAGACACTGATCATGCAGACCTCTGAGAGTACGTTGAGCCTCATCTCCTCCTCCCCCTTTATCTTTTTCTTTTTTAAATCTTCCAGGAAATAAAGATATCATCCACTGATACCTCTGATCCTGGACAGTCAGTCAGTATTTGGAATTAAAGCTGCCTAGAACAGTAGAGCCAAGACTCAAGTATGTGTTGGTTAAAATAAATAGTGTTTCTTCACTAACAGTTCTGAACAGCTGACATATTACATGTATTTGCTACTGAGCAAGCAAACTTTATTTTCAGTATACTGCACTTTTTAAAGTAAAGCTACATGATCAATGGCTCAGGCCAGTGCTGACATTAGTTTATTATCATTGTCAGTGTACTATATATATCAGAAGATAAATAACAAAATTGCAGCATCTCAATTAAATAGTTTAGTCACCAGATAACACTGACAATTAGATTTTTATCAGACACTATAAATAAAGATAGTCAAACCATCACCACCTTCCTCCACTGAAGGAAGTTGAAGTGTTCATCTTTTACAGATGATTTAATTTGTAATCAGTGTGTGTGTGCGCTGCATGTCACGCAGACTCTGGTTCCAAATGCTCTTACCAGTGCAAAATGCAATGCACATTTCTAAAATTTGTGCATCACTTCAGTGTAGCTGTCATTCCTTGCAAACACAGAGGAATGAGGGCTTAGCACTGTAAACTGACCCGCTCAGTTTGTGTCTTGATCTTTATAATAACCAATACAAGAGCTCCATACCAACATTACCTGTTAAGGGATTCATATGCTGTACTTCAAGGCAGGCAGGATAAACACAGCTCAGAACAAGCCTTACCAGCAGGTGACAAGACCAAACCAAGCAAACAAAACTAATGGAGCCAGGCAGGCATGCAAAGGTGTCAAAAAGGAGAGGCATAACCAAGATTTTGGATGCAAAGCCAGAGGACAGAAGCCAGTCTTAATATATGGTACATCTATGAGGGTGCCTAATTAGGAGAATAATAAGCAGATGTGTGTTGGCAGTTAAAGATGTGCAAAGAACAACTGACAATAAAAAAATAATTCTGACGTTCCTAATGATATTAAGAACTGGTTGTGCCCATGACAACGTGGAAAAATACTGTAAAAGATACAAGATTTACACAACAGCATAATAAAGAAAAGGCACACATTTAGCTGGAAAGTGCTTGGAAATTAGGTTGTTACATGGACCACCAAAATCCAAATTTTCAGCACTTTAACTGCCAACTGTCTCCCTTCATTGCTTCGTTCCCCAAGTAGTTTTTTACAGGCAATGTAAAGCATAGATATGCTAACATCTTCCCAAATATGTTGAATGTCACACATTTTGCATGATCTCATCCTAGGTTTGATTGATATTAAACAAAATTGCAATATTGCAATGATTCATTTTCACAATGTTTTGTGGGAACCAAAAAGTAGTAGCTAATGTAATGTAATGTTATGAGCAGGCCCACACGGAATCAGCGCTCTGCAGATTCCATAGATTTTCCGTGGAGTGTGAAGAGTAATGTGACAAGCAAATAACACTTATATAAATAACACACAATTCCGTAGATTTTCCTCCTGAATCACTGCAGAAACCTATGAAAAAATCTGCAGATTCCATTTGGGCCTGGTAACGAGGAAGGTTTGTGTGCTGGCAAACAGCTGGCAGGTGTGTTTCCACTTTTCTAATAACAGTCATAATATAATGTAATGTCTTGCTTACTTTTAATGGTTTACTTACTGATCATCAGTCCCAGTTCAGTTTCTTTTTATGATTGGAAGCTTTGGTTTATACCAAAGAAATCTTAAATCTAAAGAATCATAGGGTGCTGCTGCCTGACTAAAGCCTTGTGTCTTTATTAAGCAAAAGTTTGCAGAGAAAATCCATATTCTTGGAGTTTTTTTAGACCCAAGCAATGCCTTTTGAGTTAGTTCGTTTTTAAAAGGTCTTGAAACATCCTCAGTTGGTTTTATGTTTCATGTAACACAATAAATGAAAACAGTAGAGGCCCCAGTAATACACAAGATTTTGGTCCAATGGCAGCAGCAGGATGTAAATTCTGTTTGAGAGTGTGTTTGAGCTTTTAACCCAAGCGCATCAAGGAGCCGCTGGCTTGTGTATAATCCACCCACTTGCTTGCTTCCCCATTAGTTAAATGCTGCTCTGCATAGACGGGGAAGCTTGTCATCCATCAGTGGACCTTAGAGGCCCAGACAGCCTCCCTACCTGACACAGAGAGCACTCAATAGCTGCTGGGGGTGTACAAAGTGGTCTGACCACTCAGATATTTTTAGTGTTCTTGCAGCTTTCTCCCAGACCGGACTACACTTTGATTTTGTCAGTTTTGTTTTCATTGTTGTTCTTTTCAAGTCTACAGTGGTTTGTTTCTAGGAGTTCTTTTGTTTCATTTTGGGGTTCTTCTCTGGTCTTTTGGCCACTGAGCTGAACCAGCTTCCCTGATCAAATCTGCTTTTTACCCTCTTCACCTCCTTTCCCAACCCCTCTACACTGCTTCACTGCTTCACTTGGCTCTTCTCTTCCCCTCCTTTTTCTTTCTTTTTTCCTCTCTTCTTCTACTCCCCCTTCATTTCACATTTTAGCTGGACTCCCTCCATGTGATATTCAATCTATAGGCACAGGTATGGATGAATCTCGTTGCTGACTGTTTCCACTCTAATCCCCTTCAGGCCATTGCTTGTTTCATCAATGAGGTCTTCACACTCAAACCAGCAGGTGGGCAGTTTGCTCCTCTGTGGGCTCCACTATTAAACATGCTATACAGGCCTCTAATAAATGTCTTTGTTTTATTTCCTTTGGGAAATAAAGCTGTGTAATGGAACCTTCCTGCACATGGTGACACCAGTAAAGCTGTGGACAAACAAGTCCCGTGGAGCCCATAAAAACTGCAAATGCCTGCCTGTTTAACTCCCTGCATAGACAATAGAGATATGATACTATATCTTTCAACAGTGAGTCAAGCAGTATTGAAAATTTATTGTTGCCATTAAAGCAAAGTGTTGCAACAGAGAAAAGGAGCAGTTCACCTAAATTACAGTAACGTATACCTTTCAGCCAACTCAACCAGTATGTGTCAAGCTCTACGAATAGTTTATTGTTATGCTTATTTGCTGGGATTATGAGAGCTGTGCCTTCAAACTATTACACTGAGATGAGTAAAACTTTTTATGAAAAATCTGGTTTTAAAGCAATCAAAAATCAGAGCGGTATTGGTTCTTTTTCAGGTCAACTTTTAGCCTTTATTAAGAAAATCTAGGGAAAACGAGAACTAATTTTATTTATCCCAAAGGTTCAGAAATTATTGTGCAACAGCAGCAATACAAAACACAAAAAAGTGAAGACCACAACAAATCACAAATCCAACATGATACAACAAGAAGTTCAAATCTAAATCTAATGCAGGCACTGTGGTGCGAGATGGCAGACCTTCCACTTCTGTCCGTAGCCGAGGTTATCAATTATTTTGTTTTTCTGGCAAAAGATATAGGGAATATTTTACTTTTCTTTTAACTCTTACTTGGTGTCTACTGTCTCTTGATGAAAATATACATTTTCTCAGCTGCTGAATGTTTCATTACATTTACCAGTAAATTCTGAACTGTGTAAAAAGAGGGTAAAAGGGTAAAAGAAGATTTTAAAAAGCTCTGTCGAGCTGAGAAGAACAGCAGAAGTGCACTAATACTCCAATGTTTTGTCACTGTGGGAGCTATATTTGTGCAGATTTAAATTAAAATTAAAAACTATGCATAACAACAAAAACTCAACAGCAATGCAACTTTTGCAGGTAGAATTTCTCAGTGTTGACATGGTTTCTGGAGAGTAATTCTAGTCACGTTCACTTTGCTAGAGTGCTGGCAGCAGCCACAGAGACCTCAGAACCTCAGCAAATAAAACAAAATCAGACAAGTTAGAGATGTACTTTTTTGTTGTTGAAAATAAATCTAAAAATAAAAGAATCATAGTTGAAAGAAAAAGCTATTAAGCAGGCTTAGAGTTGAGATTGTGTTTTCAAACTGTTCGCAATCGAAGTAAATATTCACACTTGTGTTTTGGGTGAACTGGACTCTTATCATATTTATTAGATATTGTTAGATGTGTATTTTAAAGTTAAGTTTTGTTTTTTAATTAACAATTTACTTATCCAAAGTTCTTAAACCTCATCTGCTTCTCCAAGCAGGAACCAGTTCAAATTTGCAGATCTTTGTTGCTGGTTTGATAATGTAAAATTATAAAGCTTGTTAAGTTATAGGTTAAGTTCTATAGTGTGACTCTAAGGAGTATTATTCATAATAGTGTGTGATCATAATGTGTACTAGAGAGTCTTAATTCGTCTTTCATATTATTATTGTTCCTTCCATTTAGAAATTTTTACAGTTTATCTTCACATCATCTAACCTTTACCTTCTGGCTTTATGTCATGTTTGTAAAGTCATGATCATTGCCTCACACCTTGCAGTCAATTATGTTATTAATGCTAAACAACAGCATGTGCAAATCTTCCTATGTACAGTTGCTTGGTTCACCTTTGACCCGGCCTCCGCTCACCCTGACATCATCTTCTCCAACGACAACCTGACGGTGACTTGCAACAGCTATGATGACCGAGTGGTCATGGGTAACTCTGCTTTCTCGCGTGGTGTTCATTACTGGGAAATGACCATCGACCGTTATGACAACCACCCAGATCCAGCCTTCGGCATCGCTCGGGGTGATGTCCTGAAGGATGTGATGCTGGGGAAAGACGACAAGGCTTGGGCTATGTACGTGGACAACAACCGCTCCTGGTTCATGCACAACAACTCACACACCAACAGGTAATAAAGAAAGTGACAGATGACTGTCTATGTACTAATGCAGGTGTCATTTCTTAGACCAAGAATGGAAAATGAAATTCTCTTGCTTTTAGATCTATAAGAGTGTTCAGAAAAGGCACGCCAATACAGATAAAATACAACAAACTACAGGAGCTGCAGGAAAAGGCTTTCTGTGAGCAGAGGTATGTCCGGACTGGGAGCAGAGGGTGACACCAGTCCCCACTGAAATATGATCAGCCCCCCTAAACCCACCACCACCTATGGCACTGGATTAGAGTGCTGTTAATCTTGCAGTGCCCACTGGATGAGAGCATGGATAGCACCAGTAGGAATGTAACTTAGCACATTTACTTGAGTACTATATAAAAGTACAGGTTTAATGTACTTTTTTAAAAATTTCATTGTACATGTAAAATGACAAGAAATATATTCTATTCTATTCTAGTCTGTTCCAGTATTACTATGTTATGCTCATTTTTGCTTCTACTCTACCATATTGTTATTGTGGTTGCAAATTTTAAAGCTTTAGTTATTATTATTATTAGTAGTGGTAGTATTTTGCAGATAAATGGCATTGTTATAGATTAAGCCACCCAGCAATACATAAGTAATTACAGTATCAATAGGTGCAATGGCTCAGTAATAAAATGTATAGGGTTTTCTATGCTAAGTATGTTTACTTTAGGTACTCTGAATGTATTTTGATTATACAGCTTGTGTGCTATTAAGTTCTTCAGTGAGTTTATAACTTCTACAGAAGAAGTCTAAAAAATTTGTTCCACTTTGCAAAACAATTATCAGGCACAAAACCATGTTTATGCATATCCCCCCTGGGATTAATAACAGATTCTGATTCAGGTTTAAGCTCTTGTACAGCACCACTTTTCATGTAAGATATCTGCACTAGGAGACAAGGCTGCATATGAATGTTTTTTAAGCCAGTTTTCTATAGTAATTTTATTTCTGACTCAATGTCTTGGTCCCCCAGTGCCACCCTATTTAAAAAATTCTTTAAACACCCCTATCTGTAAGGAACAGATATCTGTACAGTGATGTTTAAATGGCATTTTGCTGCTGTAGCTGCTTATGGTGTAGTTACTTTTGTTGGTAGTTCAGTATTATTATGGGCCACAAGATCAATGTGAGGGCTGATAAGATGATTGACATGGTGGAAAAAATCCAGACATATCTAAAGTGACATACTCCTAACAAGATAGTGGTTGAGAAACACAGGTTAAATATTTAAAAATGTGCTTTATTTTAAATTTTTAGAATATATTTACCTAAAATCTAATCATTTGAAAACTAACTAGTTAGTAACACTCATAGAAATGCACTATTTGGTGACATCAAATGAAAATATTTAAAAGATCTGTTTAAGGAATGCAGTTTTATTTGTTTTTTAAAACCTGTCCCGTCTGGCAGCTTAGCAAACAGAATCATAATCTGAATGCTCTGTTGTGCCAAACACATTTGATTTGCTAAGAGGAGCTCAATAAACTCTCTATATAAACTCTTGTTGATACATTTCTTTTTTATATTATTTATTTATTTTTTATTGCCCGAATTATTATAGATTAATGCCAGAGCTGACAGGTAGGGGAAAGAAAAGAGAGAAAAAGAAGAGAAGAGAAGAATAGAGCACATCAGAACACCAACTGCTGCATCTGTAACAAAGCATAGTTAATAAGCAAACAGCAACTGAAAAAACAAACATATGATACACAAACATACAATCTGTGTTATAAGTGTGTGTGTGTGTGTGTGTGTGTGTGTTTGTCACAAAATATGTTTAATACTGAGGGTGATACACCGCTCCTGTACTACTGGGGAGCAAAAGACAGACAAGAGACAGGTCCAGCAGACCCGGGCAGAGTGCAGTTTTATAAATGTGCTTACTTTTCACTTCAGTAGAATTTAGGATTAAGAGCTATTACAATAAATTAATACTACAGTATTTTTTTTTCTCTGTGACTCCAGGACAGATGGGGGCATCACTAAAGGATCTACAATAGGAGTGCTGTTGGATTTTACACGTGGGATCCTCATCTTCCTTGTAAATGATGAGCAACAGGGCCCAGTGGCGTTTGAAGGCTTGGAGGGTGCTTATTACCCAGCTATCAGCCTCAACCGAAATGTCCAGGTAGAAAATTATACCATTCGTTCACATACCCAGGCTGCACATTTCATTCTGATAGTTCCACAAAAATATGATAATTTTAGCTGCTTGAAACTGAATTTAGATGCATGTTGTGTGGATTTTTTCTTTCAGTGTATTTTACATCCAGTTAAACACTATAACCTCTATCTATAGCAAAGACCAAACTATAAAGTGTATGCTATTATAAAACTTATGTATTATTATTATATATTAAAAGCTTTCAGTCTTTTTAGAAACAATGTAAACTTCCATCCACATTACTGAGTCAATAGAGTAAGTCTCTAGCAGCTCTAGGGGGTGCTGTTTAATTTGCTAACTGTATTCACATCAGCCTGAGCACTGCAACAAACTCAGTATTCAACATGTAAATCAATAAAGCATCACACGTGCAGTAATTATTCGTTAAAATAATCTAACTTTTACAAATATGGGCTCAGGGGAATAAACATTGGGAGATAAAAGCTTCAAAGACTGAACAACAGTGAGTAGATGTGAATTTCTTATTGCTCACAGTCAGTTTTCTGATTCTCATTTGAAACGCTGTCTCTGGGAAGCAAAATGCAAAATCAGTTCAGGCACTGAGGAGACAGTTCAACAGCTCCCCCAGCAGGAAGAAAAGTATATTAAACATACACCATATGGACTAAAGTATTGGGCCACACCTTTTAACTATGGAATTCGGGTCTTTGATTCGGTCCCCAGGTGTATAAAATAAAGGCTCCAGCCATGCAGCCTGCCTTTATAAACATTTGGGAAATAATGGGTCATTCTTAAGATCTCACTGAATTCCAGTGTGGTACTATAAATAGATGTCATTGCTGCAATAAGTCAGTTGGTGGCTTTCTTCCCTCCTAGAGATTCCACCATTCATAGCTGAGCAGCTGCATGCAAGCCTTACATCGCCAAGCACAATGCCTAGCGTTAGATGGAGTGGTGTAAAGCCCACCACCACTGAGCTCTGGAGCAGTAGAAACATATTCTGTGGAGGGACCAATCATACTTCTCTATCTGGCAGTCTGGTCAAGTCTGAGTTTGAGGAACATCAAGAGAACATTACCTGCCTGACTGCATTGTGCCAACTATAAAGTTTGTCTGAGGAGGGATAACGCAGTGGGGTTGTTTTTTCAAGAGTTGGCCTGGGTCCCTTACTTCCCTTGAAGATAAAGCTTAATGCTTCAGCTTACCAAGACATTTTGGACAATTCTATGCTTCCAATTTTGTGGGAACAGTTTGGGGAAGGCCAAACCAGCCACAGGGGCCCACAAGCCAGTGTAGTCCTAGTGCCGGTCCCAAGCCCGGGTAAATGGG
>VUQH01055666.1:12268-27212 GCA_015106775.1 Etroplus canarensis | reverse complement strand
TGGAAACACTGAAACCCACCAGCCCTTATTTGGAGTGCAGCTATGTCTGTGTGTTTGTATGTCTGCATAGTCAATATTCATATTCATATTCAAAGGCATACACTATATAGACAAAAGTATTGGACCTTACCTCTTAATCATTGAATTCAGGTGTTTCATTCAGTCCCATTGCTACAGGTGTGTAAAATCAAGCCCCTAGCCATGCAGTCTGTCTTTACAAACACTTATGAAAGAACGGGCCATTATAAAGAGCTCACTGAATTTGAGCATGGTACTGTAATAGGATATCACTGTTGCAACAAGTGAATTCTTGAAACTTCTTCCCCCCCTAGATATGCCACCATCAAATGTAAATGATATTATTGTAAAGTGGAAACATTTAGAAACCACAGCAACTCAGCCGCAAACTTGTAGACCACATAAAGTTACAGACCAGGGTCCCCAAGTGCTGAGGCGCATAGTGTGCAAAAGTCACCAATGTTGTGCTGACTTAGTAATTGCAGAGTTCCAAACCTCCTGTAGCATTGCCATTAGCACAGAAACTGTGCACTGGGAGCTTCATGGCTTGGGTTTCCATGTCCAAGCAGCTGCAAGCAAGGATTACTTCACCAAGCACCACGCCAAGTGTCAGATGGAGTGGTGTAAAGCACACTGTTACTGGACTCTGGAGCCATGCAAGCATGTTCTGTGGAGGGATGCCTCGTGCTTCTCTGTTTGGCAGTCTGATAGATGAGTCTGGTTTTGGCAAATTCCAGGAGAACTTTACCTACTTGATTGCATTGTGCCAACTGTAAAGTTGGTGGAGGAGGGACAATGATATGGGGTTTTTTTCCTGGGATCCTTTTATGTTCCAGCATGACTGTGACTCAGTGCACAAGGTCAATTGAAGTTATGATTAAATGAGTCTAGTGTGGAAGAATTTGATTGTGTCACACAGAGCCCTGACCTAAACCCAGTCGAACCTCTTTAAGATGAACTAGAAACAGAAATTGTGAGCCAGGCCCTCTTGTCCATCATCATTGTCTGATCTCACAAATGTTATTCTGGATTAATGGGCAAAAATTCTCAGAGACACTCTTGTAGAAAGCCTTCCCAGAAGAATGTTGCTGTTATAGCTGCACAGGGTGTAACCCACTTATATCAATGCCTATACCTTTAGAATGGGATGCCATAAAAGTTCCTGCTGGTGTAATGTGTAGGTGGCCAATACTTTTAGAGGTAAAGAAAATTTAACCCATTCACAAGCACAATAATTTCTCTTTGTTTTGACTGATGTTTGATGATGTAGCATAACAAAAAAAAAACCTTTTCACATGTTCATGTGTGTCTCTTTTATATTCACTTTGCTTAATGTACCTTTGGAGTGCTCCCACACAATGGTGGGTGGTGGATAACCTTCAGCAGAGCAGTTAAGAGTCACAGTTTTCCCATAGATCCCGTCTTGATCCTCAGGCTGAACCACAAACTGAGGAGGAACTATACATAGACACAAACACAAATGAACAACTGTTGATTGCAGTTGAAAAAAAATGTCAGTGTATCTATAATATTTCAGTAGACCACCTTACCATCTGAATTTACTGATAGGTATGAGCAGCTGTCAAGATGGTAACTGTTTGTTTTAGATATTTTACCTCTAACAATTAGTTGACTCTGGTGTTCCACAGCAGCAGCTTCATTGCGGGCGATGCAGGTGTAGTTGCCGTTGTGGTCAGGTGTGAGGTTGGAGATCCGCAAAGAGCTGGTAAAGTCTATGTTGTCCACAGTAACACCCAGGCTGGCGGGGATTGGCCGTCCATCCTTTTGCCACGTGATGTCTAACGGTCGGTCGCCTGACATGACCACGCAGGGTATGAAGACACGTTGGCCAATGGTGAAACGCTGAAACTCAAAGGGCTGAATGTAGGGAGGGACTGCAGGCAGGAGGAAAAATAAAGTTCAAAGGTGATTACAGTCTTCAAAAACCATCTTAATTCCCTGGATTCTGTAGCAGGTACTGTGTCCTTATTTCACAGTAATCCTACAAGCATCTATCTTTTTTTAGAGGTCACTGAAGGAACATAAAAGACCAGAATAGCAAAACATCCCGTAATAATTCGCTGTCATTCTCAGGTAGGAACATTTTGTCCTTTGAGCTCAAAGAAAGAGAGCAAATAAATAAATAAGTTTCAGGGTGACTCATAGTTCTTTAGAAAAAGAAATATAAATAAACTTGAGTCTTTTCTGTTTATCTATAATTAACCATCTATTGAGCCGCTAACCTATACTGACCTATAGTTTAGCCTGGTGGTAACATCAGTTTCATATTATATCCACTGACCTATAATTGTGACTACATTTAAATTAACTTTGGCTGCTCCCTTGTATTCTCAAGGGATCGCCACAGCAGATTAATCCGCACTGGTAATTTGGCAGAGGTTTTACGCCAAATGCCCTTCCTGACACAACCCTCCATGGTGAGAGGGGCTTGTGTCCCCACCTGGAATCAAACCAGGGACCTTTTACAATGTAAATAATTAACTACCTTTAATAAAATAGAGGATAAATCCCTTGCAGTGCCTTGTTTCTCAAAACATCTGCATTGAAAAACTTGAATACAGAGATAAAGTTAATCGGCTGCATGATATAATCACAGTTACAATATGATCTATTCAAACCGACTGTGCTATATTCTCGGGGAAATCTCCAGCCATCACACAAGTCATCTGTGTGAGCGTCCACTGAGTTCAAATAACACTGAAATAAGCAGCACTTTAGCCGCTTATTTAATTCACAACAAAGTGGAGATAATGGACTCCAGGGATCCCCAAAGACACTTCGGCATTTTAAGCATGAGCAGAGTAAATTAACAAATGCACTCCCTCACTATAGCACCGCTGGGAAGGGTTGCTTTATATCATCACTCTCTCTTTCTCACTCTCTTTCTTCCTCTGTTTCCCTCGCTCTGTGGGAAAGTGTATTATAGTGACAACAACATTACATACTGTACAGAGAGAAGGAAATAAGACATAATGGGAAAGCCCCATTTTTTAGTATTATCTATTACAGCTGTAAGATCTCAGTGGAGATCAGTCAGTCAGCCCTGTAATATCAGCTGCCATCTTCACTTCATCTTCATAAGCCAGACTAATGTACCCAGCAATATCAGGTAGAATAATTAATTTAGTGAGATCTATTTATATCGTTGGGTGTAGATAGAAGGAGAAAAGTGAGTTGATTCCAAATGAAAGTTTTTTCACTGCCATATCACACAAAGTCAAAACTGTGACAGTTTGCCACAAAACCTATGCACAAAACTTTGGTTTCTCACCAGATGTGAGATGAGCTCAGTACCATAATCATGCAGTATCAAACAGGAAAACAATTCGATTGGCCTGACGGCATCTGCTTACTAAATGTCACATTTTTAAATTCAGATTTTTTATAAAAAATAAATGAAATCCTAAATATTAAATGGTGAGCTGTAGAAGTGATGGTAGGTGGAGTTTATTGACTCTCAATTAGTTTGAACTAGTTTTTACAAGTTTTATACTAAATTAACTGCCAGCTACAGCCTTTAATTTAAAATGCACGTACAGTTGGGTCCATAACTTTTGGGACAATGACACCTTTAATAAGTCTGCACTTTTGATTACACTTTCAATAGTGCCCTTTCAAATTTTGACTGTTTAATTTAAAATCTGTTGTGGTAGTGTACAGAGGCATAATTATAATAATATAAAATACTGTAGTGTCATTGTCCCAAAACTTATGTACCTAACTGTATGAGAATGGTATTATAGAGTACATCAAAGATTATCTATGTTTGTAGGAACTTAGCATCACTGTGGTTCTCATGACTAAATGCCAACAGATGTCAATAGACGTTTTTGGATCATTTTAGATAAAAAAGTTTTGTGGAAAATAAAATTTTATGACACCTGAATGTTTTGGTCGGCAAAATAATCCTTGCAACAAATGTGAGCAGAAAAGATTAACGTAAGGCTATAAACAAATGAAGCAACAATCACGACTACTACTGTAAGCTCCTGTGTTTGGCCCATTGAAAAGACTTTCCGTGTTGTTATTAAGCTACTTTTTTGTTAAGCCAAGGTCTTCTTTGGGATATGTAAAAGCTTCAAAATTCACAAGTTAAGTATTTACTCACTCATTTTATGTTTTAGGACAAAATCTGAAAATGTCTAAAGACTATTGAATCGTAAAATTATTTTTAAAAAACACCCACTGGCTTAAAGAGAAGAGAAGCAAGAAAGCAAATACATACATCTTACAAACTGTTGGCCTATGCCTTTAACTAACTAACCAGATGTGGTGACAAAAATGAAGATAATGTTTTTCTTAACAATCGTTACAGCAGACTTAATCATTCTTCAATAATGATTAGGTCTGCTGTAACTTCACTGGACTTACCTCTCACACGAACATGGACGCTCTGGGAGTCCATCTTGTTTGGTTGGACCATCACCTTGCAGTTATACTCGCCAGCATCCACTTGCTGCACATTGGTCAGCTTCAATGTTCCGTTGTTCTCGAATGCTCGCTGTCTGTGGTTGAATGGTAGTAGTGCAGAGTTCTTGTACCACTTTATGGAGTAGTAAGGGTAGCCAATGACACGACAGTGAACGAAGGCATCCCGACCAGCAATTGCCGTGATGTTTTTCATTGGACGAATGCTGGCACGGCCTAAAAAGGCACAGAGATTGAGAATTTGAGACTTTAAGGATAGCAGTATTAACATAAAATCACAAGAACAGTGTGGTTTGCTTTATTTTTTGTGCTTTTACAAATAGGATTTAAACATGTCCTACCAGGCACCAATTACATACTGAATATAAATGAAAGGAAGCTGCTGTTTCAAGCTTTTGTTGTTTAACTACAAGATATAAAGCAGCACTCTAAGTAGAAGGTGGTGAAATGACAAGCAGATTAAAGTGTGCTAACTATATGAAGAAAAACTGAACATTTATATGACACTGTACTAGTGATACTTATAACTTGGCTGTAATACATTCTATTTCCCATAAAATGTTGTACATGCTGAGCCTCATTCTGTGTCTCATAAAATGGAAACAGAGTAATTACTTTAGCATCTGATCGAGAAGCGTTGAATTGGTTGCTTAAGCAAATACACACAGACACACATGACTCGCACACACAAGCACACTAGGGATAAATGTATTCAAACAGAAGAAATAGATTTTTCTTCTGGCTATTTACAAACCATATCCAGATACGCTTATGAGCAGCAAACCAGGATAATTCATTTGACCTAAAATACAGGCATGTTGGAAAAGCACAGTAATAATTTGGAGAGAAAAATACAATTTTAAAAACTATACAAGGTACAGAGAAAAGAGACAGTGACATGCAATAAGGAACACAAAACTGAGGCAAAATCAATCACTGGAGAACAAATTAAAGAGATGTAAACGTGAATAAAGATTTAGAACTAAAACTGAAATTACTTAGCAAATATAGTGAAGAACAACCACATATGAAATCCAAAAAAAGTCTTATGCAACTAACTTTCAGACCCAAACAACAACCAGCACTCATATACAACAAAGAGACTGAGACAGACATACAGAGAGACAGACAGGTATGTGTATTGTTGTTCTTGGAGGAGCTGATTTGACAAGCACCTCTTACGTTTATTCGAGCCTGGTGGTACACGACCCCGGCCGAGTTGCTGCACGTGCACCGATACACCCCGCCGTCCTGCACCTGGGTGTGTGTGACATTAAGCTGGCTGACCACGTGGCCCTCATGGGTCTCGTAGTGGCCCAGGTGGTGGTGGCTGTCTTTGATGACGGGGTCGTCGTCTAGCGACCAGGTGCATCTGGGAGGTGGAGTGCCCTTGACATTGCAGACCAGGAAGACGGGCTCATTTGGGTTCACCACCTTCTCGCTGAAGGAGGACAAGATTTTTGGAGTACCATCTGTGTTGTAGGACAAAAGTGGAACATGTCGGTAAAAAAAGCAGAGACTGAATAAAATAGAAGCATAAGGGAGCAGCACGTTTTAAAGTGAGTGGGGTATAGTAAATACTATAGACATAAATGATGTATTTTGGGGGTATTTGTACTTGGAATAAACAAAGCAGACAGCACATGTGGGTGAAGAGAATGAGTTGCAATACTGGTCTCTGACAAGATTTAAACCGGTGACAACTGCACTCATTCATCTTAGGCCACCATGGTTCACCTATGTGGAATGTGTGTGTTTTAAATAGTAGCCATTTCAAAACTGAGGAATACCTGTTTTTATAATCTCTTCAGAAATTAGTAGTTCCATTTTGGGCACAATGAAAGGTTAACTTACGTGTTATTTAGTTAAATCTAACTTTGGCAGTAAGAGATATGTGAATAGGCTGACTGAAAGCGTGGGCGAGCGCAGGGAAAAATGCTGAGCTTGAACATTTCCACAGCAGAAAACGACAACAGTGGCACCAAGATGATTGCTGGACTTTTCCCATGTACCAGTAAAGTTAAAAATTCAGTTTGACCTGACGGCTGAATGGTTTGGGTTCATACCACATGGACATAAATCACAGCCAGGCAGTTTAATTCTTTTGATGATACTTCCCTTTTCTTTACCTTTTTCTTTTTTTCTCACAACTTCCACAACGGAACAAAATGATCCCTCAAAATCAGATTGATATGTAGAGTTGAAAAATGATTTAAATGACCACCAAATGTTCAAACTAAAATATTTTCACTTTATAAATCCAGTGGATTTAATTGTCGTGTTGTGCTTAAAGAAACGGGACGCTCCTACAGTAGATGTCACAGAACTCTTTTGCAACAGCTGTATAATGAATGTAATGTGTACATTTCTTGAGGCTATGAGACCTATAAAAGCTAATGTGCCAATAACAGCGGTGTTCAGTCCGCACAGCTTCTACTGAAAAATAAGGTCAAAATTGTTTTGTTATTTGGTCATTAGTCAAAGTACTCCTATTTCATTTCCTGTAGTGTCTGGAAACTACTATTTGTGAGTGTATGAGAGAAGAATTTACATTTATTGTTGGAGGTAAATATTTTTGTTTGAGCAAAACCTTTTTTATAGAGTAGGCAACAAAAGGAAAGGAAAAAATGTGTCTTTTTGAGGAGACCTTACCAATTTTTCACTATGTACACTGACCTAGGAGCTTTCCTACAAGACACAGAGAGCTGTTGGCTTTTTAAATGTCTGTGTCTGCCTGCTGCTGCACTCTGATAATATAGGTGTACTCCACATGATTATAGATTATCAATATCTTCTTTTTACAGCTCCCTGGCCACAGGATACAGTTGCCTAAGCAACGGTGCCAAGGTAAGCTAATGGATTAAAGAGTGCGTGCATGTATTTTTGTATGTGTTTGTGAAGTGTGGAACAATCATACTAGTGGTGGCAGAGATCCACAGCAGCATGCTATTAACACATAAATCCTATTGATCTTCAAGGCCTGAATATGTTTGTGCTAACTCACTGAATATGCATAGGACAGCTGCTACTGTGTAGCTTTTGTTCAGCATGTGTGTGCATGGATACCACTGATGCTATTTTACCTTCGAGAATAACCTGCACAAAGTCCTGTGCAGACATCTTGCCCTTCCTGGCGAAGCACTGGTAAGCTCCACCGTCACTTTTTGACATTCCCTCCATGATGAGGTTCTCCCGGTTTAGCCCAGTGAAACGAACATTGTTGCCAGGGTAGATGATCTCTCCGTTGCGATACCATGACAGCTCATACTCATCTGAGCCGCTCACACTACAGGAAAGAGATACCTTGCTACCCACGCTGCCCTTCACCTTTCGAGGGCTGACCACTGCTTTCAAGGGCTCTGTGGACACAGAAATAAAACAATTTTGCATTTAAATGTTTTGTTGACAGTGTCCGCAGATTTGATTTGATTTGATTCTTGTGTCAAGCACAGATATATTATGCCCAGCCCTGGCAGGCTTACAAGACACCAATAATAAATAACCAGAGCCAGGGTAGCTACATAACTTGCAAGTACTAAACAAATATTAAAGAAATAATCCAACCTGATGTCTTTTCCGAGCTTCAGAAACAAAACCTATAAACTTCTAAACATCAAAATTATGAAATAACCATTTTATTTTGTCATCTTCAGTGCACCAAAACATTCCTGGATTTTTAGCAGCCATGTCATGAATTATACAGTAGGTATCCTCAACTCATCATAATAAGGAGGACAGTACAAAAGAAAGTGTAATTCATTCTCAACTTTCCCTAATTCAGTCTGCCATCTTCCTGAATAGGACAGAAACAGAAAAAACAAAATGTCTTTTTCATATGTGGTATATCTCATAAAAATACTCAAAAATATTGCCTCATTTACATTTTTCCAATATAACAAAATTAGACATATGAAGCTGGCAAAAATGATGTTTTGATAAAAAAAAATGAAAGAGGCACTTTTAATGAGTAAATCATAGCATGAGAAATATAGGCCTTATAGAACTTAAATATAAAACCAACAATTATTGGAGAAAATGTGAAATCCTTCAGTTTTAATCAAGTCTTAGTCCAGTGAAAATGTGGATTCATCCAGCCACAGCATACAGTTCCACAGTGTTTCAGTTTATCTGAGATGAGCTCAGGCCCAGAGAACTCAGCAGTGTTTTGCATAGAGTTGATGCATGGCTCCTTCTTGTGTAATTCAGTTTCAAGGTGCATTTCTGGATGCAGCGAAAGACTGAGGTATGTCACAATGCCATGACAGTTTCTTTAGTAGGTTCGCTCAAAGAGCTCAAAGATTATGTGCATTCATCAGAAAACTTCAGTCTTACCCTTCACACACTGAAATGCCTCCATATTCTATGAATTTTTTGACAATGTTATGCACTGTAGAAAGAAAGACCTTCAACACAGACAGTGCATAATATAATCTTGCATTGAGAAATATTTATTTTGAACTGATTCTCATACAAATTTTGGTACAAAGGGGTGAAACGTGACCCGTCCTTGCTTGCAAAGACTGAGCCTTTGATGGCTGCTACTTTTAGACCCAATCACCTCACCTGCTTCCAATTACCTTGCTTAATGTGGAGTCTTCCAGAGTTACTTGAATATTATGTGTACTTCTCAATCTTATTTGAATTTTGTCCCAACTTTTATTGAATATAAAACAGCCATCAAATTCTAAATCTGTGTACATTTACAAAATATAATAAAATTTGTCATTAAATTGCTGATATAAAATATGTAAAACTATCTTTTCCTAGTCTTTTTGTAAGTCAAATAAAGGTTTGCATGAATTGGTATATCACAGATTTTATTTCTCATTGCATTTTGGAAAGTATCCCAACTTTTATGGAAATGTGATTTGTAAATAGAAATGATTCAACGACGAAGATCTCAATTCCTGCCAACAAAAGTAACCTCTGATGATGTGCAGTAGATTTGTTGGACTCTGATTGTGACAAATATCTCCATGCATGCAACTTTATAACCCCATAATCAGTTTATATGTTCACTTTACCCATATGAATCATTCTAGCCAGTCACTCTAACACTTTATCACAAATGCCAGGGCTGTTTTTCATCCATTTCACTGTATGCTGTAGTACAGTAGCTTCTACTATAGATAATATAGAAGAACCCTTCTATTTTATAAAACACTTACGTTTGACATATAGACGACCCATGACCTCAGCGTTGCCATAGCTGTTCCACACTTCACAGACATAAGTTCCCGAGTCACTGGGCTGTGCACTCTCTATCAACAACCCTGAGATGGTCTGGCGAAAGCGACTGTCAGGCTCCAAGGGGCTGTTGTCCTTCAGCCAGCGGTATTTGGGTGTTGGGTAGCCTGAAGCCTTGCAGGGCAGCTCCACCCGATGATTAATCATCACCTCTCGGTGGTCAAAGCCATCCAAGATTCCTGGCTCAGCATTGGTGGGATCTGGAAGGAGCAGAGAATTTAGTGTTAATTAGTGGTGAGTGTTGCCAGCCACTTGACAGTATAAGCCAATATTGATTCTTCGGGTCAACATTCACTTCTACATACTGTATATTTTGTTACGTGTTGGACAGAAAGAAACTGTGCTTGTATAAATTACTGGCATTTCATTGTCTCCTACAACCAAATTCGGAGATAGTATTGTGGTCCTTTTCTTCTTTTAATCAAATTCTGCTAAAATTTTATAACGGACTCTAGAGCTTTGCTGATACTACATAGTTTATTTACTTCTTACTACCTGACACAATGAGGCTGAAAAAGACAGCACAGGTCACTGCATAACTAACTATTTTTCTGCATCACACCATATGCAGAAATGGAGGTTGTGAGGGAGCTTTTATGTTATGCCATTTTAAAATGCTTAATCTAGCTCTAAACTATGTATGTAGGGATGATAACGGCTAAGTAACGAATATGAAATGTGCATTTATATTTGTAAGTGGTGGCTAAAACAAATACAGTGTGGTCTTTGCACTTAAATTGATTCCAGTTTGAATGCAGTACTGACCTGACACAATGAGACGTGCACTGTTGCTCTGGCGAGTTTCACCGGTGTAGCGATGACGTGTGGTGCAGCGATAGTTATTCAGGCCATCCTCAGGCAGGACGTCCAAAATGTACAAGGCTCCTGTGGATGTGATGAGATATCTTTGTCCTGGAGCAGATAAGAACAACAAAAAGAAACACATAAAAGGCAACAGTTGTGTGACGGTGGTATAGAATCAAAACAACTTTTACTCTATAAAAATTTATTTAGCACAACTGAAAGATTTCTTTCTCCACAGGGTATAGATGAGGTTCTAATTTCACAGTGCACAAAACCTTCAGAAGTCAAGTGTTAATTTTCACTGAATGGAAAAAATAAACAACAGAAGTACTGTTAAATGAGCCATCTTTTTCTAATTGCAGTGTAAATACTTGGACTAATTATGTGAATACATATGGAAACCCAATTAAAAAACTCAGTCCACAGATTGTGTAAATTCAGATCATTATACTGTATAAGACCTTTAACAGTATTTACTGTCTTCCCTTTGTGCTGTTGTAGTAACCTCACTGGCGCCATAGTCTGGTATAGAAAGCCAATCCCTTTTATGCTGTCACAGGCAGTTCCATAAGTGCAGTAATATTATGTTAATTCTGCAGATCAAACAATGCTGAGTGGGGTTGTCACCATCCATAAGGAAAGAAACCTTCCTCACAGACATCACATGGATGCCCACATTCCCATGGGAGCAGAGTGATGTCAAAACTGATTGAAAAAGCAATTTACAGGAGATTGTCTTCTCTGTGCAGTGGTGGGTATGCTAAGACAGAGCTAGCACAGAAAGCCTTTAAGGCCAGATAAGAAAGAGCTATAGGTGATGTCGACATGGTGATGCTGATGGTGACATCACAGGGTTAAGAGAAATGCAGTTTTAAACATGAGACTTTTTTCCAAGTTTTTTATCTTCTTGGCAGCTCTCATTCTCATTTTTATCTACAGTGAATAAACATAAAAGGAAGTATTTTGTATTTTTGTTTGCCAGCCAAGTCTCAGCTCTAATTTGAGTAAAGGTCTATTAAAAGAAGTGGATTTAAGAAACAGCCCATTAAATACATAGTGCCCATATAACACAGATTCAAACTATTTTAAAATAAACAACAATAATAATATGGTTCAAAAATCTATGGAATTAAATGTCAGCATAGTAATGGGCAGAGTAGCAGAAGTCTTGTGACAGTAACATCATTTGTATGGTAAAGAAAAGCCCCTCTATGACCACACAGCAGGTAAAGCATTCTCTGCAGGGTACAGATGCACATACATGTTTCCAAGTTAAAGATCAAAAGACGAATTCTTGATGAGAAGCTAAGAGGAACCCCTGCTATAGTAAACCCCTGCAAAAAAGCACAAAGGCCACAAAAGGGCCAGAAGGACACATGTGGAGTTGCTTTACAAAGGTTTATGAACTGATTAAGCGTAAATCATGTTAAGAGGACATTGTGATAATAAAAGAAACAGCACATGCTACCTACAAAACATGGTGGTTCATCCAGTGGAAACAGTACACCGGTATTTATCATTTAATTTCCAAATGAATGCACTGAAGCACTTATTGGCTGGAGTGTACAGTATATTCTGTGCGATCACCTGACTGTGCAAATACTTGGGTTGAATATGGCAATATACAGGCAGTTTGCAGACTTCCTTTTCTTTCTTTATGTATAGTTAGTTGAAAATTAGCACAATATTATATGCACATATGAAACATATGAACTCAAAAAAGTGATTAATAGGTTTTCCACATTGTCTCAGAATGAGCCAAGCAACGGGGGCCACACGCAAGTGTACTCCTAGTGCCAGTCCTAAGCCCAGGTAAATGGGGAGGGTTGAGTCAGGAAGGGCATCTTTGCCAAATCCAAATGCGGATTCATGATGCATGATCTGCTGCGGCGACCCCTAACAGGAGCTGCCGAAAGAAGAATAGGAAGATTGTCACAGAATGAACGAGAGCCAGTAGCTTGAGGATAAATGTAGAAAAACGGAAATATATATTAGGCTCTGATACTTGCGTGATGATGACAAGAAGGGAAGAGAAACCTACAATGTCACCAATTGGTTTAGTTCCAGGTTACTCTGATTATGGTAAGATCGGCCCATACACCCATTTTCTTAAGTTATATTTTTATGTTAAATCTGTGTTTTGCATTGTTTTCTGAGACAGTTTGAGTGCTTTTATTTGCAAAAACAAAAAATTCTCCGCATATTTAATTTTAATAGAATGATGTCTGATGTCTTTTTTACAATTTAAAATAAGAAAAAAATTTGACTAGACAAATGGAATCAACTTAGCGAAAACAGCTTCTGAAAAGCTATTATACTAAAAGTTTCACACTATTTCTGGAAGGGGGACTATAAGTAATAGTTTTCTGTATACAAACATTTAAAAGTCGCTCCATGCAGGGGTAAAGGTTTCCCTTTTCTGTGCAGTTTTATGAACTACATGCAACCTCTATTAGGTCACCTCACACTATTTACCTATAGATCAGAGATTTTTTTTTTAAATAATACAATTCCAGTTTTTCGTCTACATTTGCCTACATCTGCTGTTGCAGTGCTAGGCTGCAGTGCCATGTTGACTTAAAGTGCTACCAGACAGAACAAATTAGCTGAAAAAAACAGAAAGAGAGGGGGTGAACCAGTGAAATAACCTAAATGTAATCTTAGATTATACACTAATGTTAACATCAAACCACTACATGTTTTAATATTCCAGTGGAGACTAATATGTATGAAAGAAGCAAAGCGTGCTTAATATGCTTACATCTTATATGCATTTTTGATGATTGCACAGGCAGAGGAAAATCAACCTTGTGGGATAAACCAAACAGAAGAAATACAGAGAGAGACGAGAAAAGCAAAACAAAACTGCTCAGCTATTGTAAGCATTGACCTAGATAGAACCGACAACAGATTCCATGGATTTGATGTCCTGAAGGGGTTTCACGGGTTTACATACAGGGCTGTTAGATGGGCAACCAGCAAGTGGAATCTATAAAGAGAGAGAGGGAGGGTGTGACTGTGTGTGTGTGTGTGTGTGTGTGTGTGTGTGTGTGTATGTATACGTGCATGTGCGCGGGTGCCGGCAGCCATGCATGCATGCCAGTAAGCAAGACAATTGGTAAGAGGAAATCTTCTCAGAGGTCGAGGAGGCCAGATGCAAAAAAAAAACCAAAACTGTTTTTCATCATTGCATTTCCCTTTTAGCTACATTTTCACGAGGCAGTTCTTATTCACTGGTGCATTTACCTCTGTATATATTTATTTCTTCAATATTCTTCTTAATTGTGAATACTGAAAACTATATTTAAAAAAAAAACCCAAACCATATGTAACAATAGCAAAAAAACTAAATTCAAACATTTCCTCTAAAGCTGTCCACTACACACACTGCCTCCTTCCCTTTTTCCTCTCCTCCCTTCTGGCTTCTCCATTTTGATTCTGTACTGGTCGTCTGAAATCTCACTGTGGAATCCATCTTGAGTGAGACAAAATGGTATTTCACTCCAGCCGCTGTGAGCTGCTGCAATTTTCTCTTCAAGCACCTCTATGCTCCTGCAATGCCTTTTAAGACGTCAGAGCTCAGTTATTGTGTTATGACAGAATGAAGTGCTGGCAAAGGGGACACTACAATAGGGAGGGGATTCAAAATGAGAGCTATTGTATTGAATTGCATTGTACTGTATTGTATTTCTTCTCCATAACCCACTCCTCTTGAATTCACTCACAGCATAAGCTCTTAGGAGTAATTTCTGTTCATTAGCAGTAGGGAAATTTTGTCCATTTATAACTAAAATGTAAAAATTGTAAACTTGTCACAAAGTATTTTTTACTACACAAACTGCTATGGGTTAATTGAGTTAAGAATGACTGAGGCCTCAGTTCCTACAGTTCATGCCTTAAAAATTCTTTGGAGATTTTTGTGTTATTTTCAGAAAGTGGAGACCTTCTCTCCGTTCACTCACAGGCGCTGCTACTGTAATGTAAAAAGAGCTCCACTCCACCAGACACACTTTATCTAATCATTCCCACTTTACCAGAGACAGAATCTAATAGGAACAGCGGGCTCTCACTCTCAGCAGGCTAAATAAGCCTCGACGTACAGATGAACTAGTGTCACAGCATCCTCGCTGCCAACAGATGCTCTGAAGTCACTGTGATTTAAATGAGAGCCAAGTCGGTCAGATCTTAGCTGACAAACTGCATATTAGTAACTGAATTTGTGACAACCATCAGCGTTTTAGATCAACTGAATACACAATCAACATCAGTAAACTGGTGTGATTAGCAGTGGTTAATAAACAGTATTACCAATAATAAACATAAACTATAAAAAATAACTTACTAATGTTGCACAGAGAGGAAAACTGATATGACACTTTATATATATATATATATATATAGCGCAGTTTGAGTGTAATAGGTTAAA
>VUQH01055664.1:0-10350 GCA_015106775.1 Etroplus canarensis | reverse complement strand
TTTCAATGATGAAGATGTACACATCCTGGATAGGGAGGAACACTGGTTTGAGCGGGGAGTCAAGGAGGCCATATACGTGAAAAGGGAAAGACCGTCTCTGAATCGAGGAGGGAGCCTAAGGGTACATCTTTCGCCATCTTACAACGCTGTGATTGCAGCCATTCCCCAACTCTTTGTGGATGGTACTCGGCCATTGATCAGTGGCCTTTGATTTTTGTGGGCCTTGATCAACGGACCTTGATGTCAGCTCCGGTCATTATGCAAATGTACTGTTTATAAGGTTGGGGAGACCTGCAGTCAGTTGAGACTGAAGAAGTCACTTGGATGAGTGATGAAACGTTTCTCCCACGGAAACTTTACGTCCAGATGAACAGAATCAACTTTGGAAGCTTGCTTTCTCCTCAATGTTAAAGTCTAACTTTTCTAGCATTTATACATTTTAATTCCTTCTCCTCAGCTCCTCTCATAGCTCATCTGTCTTTTCTCACTATTGTTCCTCAACCTCTCTGTCATGTCATATTTTACCTGGTGGTCTGCAGCGCGTGCCAGCTGCTGTGTGCCTTTCTGGATACTGTTATCTGCATTCTCCACATTTGCTTCTATGCTGTCTGTAGAAAACATAACAAATGCAAAATTTATATACAGAAAGAGGTAGAAAGGGAAACACACAGTTCACATTGCTGCACACTCCTGTTTGCCCAACAAAGCCCCAAATCCTGCTTTTAACTGTCAGTATGAAGATGTTTCACTTGTAGGAAGCTGAAATACACTGAAGAAGGAACAAAGCGATAAGATACAAGAAGCTTAAGTGACACATTCTCACCTATCATGTCTCCCTGCTCATGGACCATCACGCCCAGGTCCTTGAAGATGTCATTTATGTCTACCATATCAGACTAAATCAGGAAACATAAAAAGAGATAGTTCACACATAAGAGACAGTTATGTTTGTGACATTTTAGTAGGTATCAGCACACAGAGCTGAGGAGTTTTGCATGAGTAAATTGGTTTTGATTCACACCTCCAACTGTCTTATAGCTGACTCTCTCTCCTGGATCAGCCTCAGATCTTCTTCCGTGATAGCCTCAGACTGAACCTGCATCTGGGAATCACTGCATTTAGATGAAATAAGAGTAATCCAAATATTAACTACTATAATATTAGGGGCAGAAAGAATAAAAATAGCCAGAACCAGTGGATTTACCTTGGCAAAGGAGGAACAGTTCGAAAGACATCTTCAGGCTGACCTCCCTGTTAGAAGATAAATGTTTTACAAAACAGTTGTTCTGCAGAGGACAATTATGGGTATAGCAATGAATCAGTAAGTAAGTACAGAGTGCCCTGTGTCTATTACTGCAAAACTTGAAGTAATACAACATGATTCGGTGTCTGCAGAACACAGTGTTAAAATATATGCATAGCCACATAGAATACATTCAACCTATAGCTTTATTTACCACCCAAGATATGTCGTTAAACATTGACAGCAATATGGAACTTTTGCTACTTATCAGCATGAACACAGCAGATAAAGATACTTTCTGTGAAGTGAGATAAGCAATCAGTTTCCAAGTGAGTAGTTCTGTTACAGAAATCTGTGCTAAAACAGTTACACTTAAAAGGCACTGAGTGCTTCACAATCATGTGAAACTTTGCTTCTAAACTGAGACCTGTATTTGTTTCAATTTTAACTCAGGAATGAAGCAGAAACCAAATCATGACTATTTTGAGCATGCACTGTAGGGGGTAAAGTACCATAATGAATATATTCAATTTTAGTTTTTTACTTTCATAAACTATAATAAAACAACCAGAATGTCAAAGACGTTGCAGATTATCTGGCTCAAGATCCATCACAATTCATAGGTTATTGTAATGTGTGAAGTACAGAAATAAAGTGATAACTGTTCTTTTCACTGGTGGCTGTATTGCACAAACTACTGCGAATCCACTGGGAAGTAAAAGAGGCTCACAAACACATATTGAGGATAAATGAACCTTGTTCACCACCAAATGAAAGTTTTTGAGTTCAAGCGTATTACGACTACATGATCAGTAGTAACCTTGGCCATAAAAAGCCTGAAAATATGTGTGCACATCAGTATATCATAGTAATGATCATATTACTAACATTAACATAATGATGACAGGAAGATCAAAACCATCCCTTCTTAATATGGGACTTGACCAAGAGGACCACTCGCTTAAAGATCATGACCAAAAAAGATCATGCTCATCACCATCTACTGCAATACAAGTGGTATGCAGCATGTGTGGCAAAGCAATATTTCAAGCTATCACAGCACAATTAGCAGTAGGTCTACCATCTAAAAGAAGACAAACATAAAAAATCTGCCACCAGGATATCAATAGCTAATATAGGAACAGCAAAAGTGAAATGTTACAACTTAAATGGGAAGTTTTGGTGATCATGTTAGCGAACCAGGCTATTGCTCTATGATGGCCCGCCAGGATCCAACGCCATGCCGTGGCCCTAGTTCTTGACCATCCCTAACCTACCGTAAGAAATTATTATGCTATTAATAAACCTAATACAGGCATTTATGCATAGATGGCAGCGGGGCACGTTCAAAAAACTTATTTTATGAACATTGTAATTCAGACAAACACTCTTGGAAGTAGCAATGCTTGTGAAAATGGGAAAGTGCCTGTAAAATGACAGCTACTACATTGACCATAGGCACAATTTGGGTGAAGACCCATTAGGTGATCACTGTGTTAAAGCAACTTTAAAACCTGACCAATACTCTAGGAGGAGTAGCGATTTTTTGTTCATTGTAGACAGACCTACAAATACACATTTTTAGCTCATCGATCCTTCAGCCAGATAAGTTAAAAATTTTCGACAGAAGTCAACATATTAAAAAGAAAAACTCATCAATCCCCGTTGAACAAGCACTCTCTGACAGTGGGGGGGGGTGGACATTGCTCCTTTTATAATAGGAAGAAACATCAGGCAGAAATATGCTCAGGGAGGGTGACTCCCTTCCTTGGCTGGCTGGGATGAAGGGCAAGTGGAAAGTGAAAAGATGGGCAGTTAGAAAAAAGAAAATGACAACAAACAGTAGTAGAATATGCTGCTGGAAAGATAAAATGAGTGAGCCTTGATATACAGTACCTCTGTGCTTTGCTGTAAAGTACAAAGTCTGGCATTTACTTAATGTCTCTTCACAACTTATCAAGCTACAGATGTATAAGTAGTGCATACAAACACTTTTAATTGAACAATAACAACAATAATAATAATCATCATCTTTATTTCTATAGCACCTTTCTAAACCACAGTTACAAGGTGCTTCACAGAATTTACAAAAAAACAGCAGCATTAAAACTTTTTCAATACATGAGTGAAAAAAGACCAAATGCAAATAAAAGACCAGAAATGCACAGAAAAGTTAAAAAAGGCAAGGGGAAAAATTTAAACAGTACAATATAACATTACACAAAAGACAGTCTATAAAAGATGGGTTTGTAAAAGTTGTTTTGTTTTGTTTTTTTTAAATGGGGAACTGATTGTGTTGATCTAATAACGAGAGGAAGTTTGTTCGACAGTGCTGGGGATAAAACAGTGAAAGCAAGTTCCCCAGGTGCAAGGCAAGGCAAGATGTTAGTTCTGTGATACAAAGTGGAGCCATATTGTGTGGTGATTTGAAAGTAATCCATAAAATCTTGAACTGCATTCTATAGCGAATGGGAAGCCCGTGTAATTCTGCCACGACGGGAGTGACGAGTTCCCTCTATTGTGTTTGTGAGGAGTCTTGCTGCCGTGTTTTGTAACAGCCGTTGGTCAGAAATTGCTATGTTATTTAGGCATGTAAATGCAAGATATAGGTAAGTATGGACAAGATATTTAATGTGCTGTTTGAAATTAAGACACTGATCGAAATTAGTGAATCCTGGTATGTTGCTTTAGGTCAGTTATTAGTTGTCGAATGTGGAGAGTGACAGAGTTTGAAATATGACATTAGGGACATTAGAAATTAGAAGTCACCCACTCCTAATGGCATTGAGGCAGGAATGCAGGGAATCAAGGTTTTTTTATCAGACTTAACAAGACATACAATTGGCAATCGTTGGCATAACAATAGAAGGGCACTTGTGTATAACTGTGGATGACATGACCTAGTGGCAGCATATACAATAAACAAAATAAGTTCAATGACTGAGCCCTGTGGGACCCCACATATCATAAAGGCAGGTGATGAAGTAAAATTTTTAATGAATACTCTATCTGATAAGTAGGATGAAAACCAATTACATCCCTTGTCACGTAGTTCAAGCTTTTTTCTTAGTCTACTGATAATTCTATGGTCAACTGAATGAAATGCTGCAGTCCAGGTTTAATGAGTTCCTGTTTTATGTTTTCAGGAAATACAAATTTTCAAATAAATATCAACAATATGCTCAATTCTGTGGATTCTCTGTGGACGCCAAACATCTTCTGCTTTGCTGACCATTACAACCACTTCTTGTCAAAAATCACATGACTGGGTGCTGACTAGGTTACAGTTTGCGGCTAAGCGGGTAAAAAAGCAACACTTTTTAAACAGCACTGCACACATGTAGCAAAAGGCTTCAATTCCTTCTAAATCTATGCACAATATATTCACATTTGGGGCAGTGGCTTATCACTCACTAGCACACTCATACCACGCTAGATTACTCAGGGACATCTAACCATTTTAATACTCTATCCACTGACCTGGTGACTTTACTGGCAACTTGATGAAAAGTGGCACAGTTGGTTACTTACAGACAATCTGGAGCTGGCTCTGACTCTGGCCACAAAATCTCTTTCTTTGTTGGCTGCTTCTCGTTGCGTCTTTTGGAAGCTGTTTAGAGCAGCGGAGAAGTCATTCACCAGACGCTCTTTCTGTAATTTTCTCTGGCGCTGAAACATACACACAGATATTATAAATGAATGCACAAATGTACCCAGTAGCACTGCCTGTATCACTGAGAGTGTATATAAAAGATGGATATAGCTGCTATGACGGTGCTCATTGGTTAGTGGAATTGTGTTTGAAACCTTAAGTTTAACATTTAAATGTCACCATCTTGGTTTTGTGGAGCCAGAAATAGTAACATTTGAATGAGAGGGTGGTGCAATGAGTCAGCTAAGACTAACAAGCTTCACCCACAGTATTTATGCATCACACAAACACAGATACCTGCAAAGTAACATAGAAATGAAATACCAGCATTACTAGGACTGGTTGGATGGACTGTTGGTACAATAAACAATGCAGCAAACCATATTATTTATCAGATAATTGCATCAATGCTCAAAAAAGCATTAACACCACAGACAGTTCAGAGCCCAAATTAGCTGATGTGAAGCATAGCAGACAACTAATAGCTAAAGCTGTGTGATGCCCCAAATCATACATAACTTTAAAACTAACTATAATTTAAACAGGAGACCTAAATAAATGTTCAAGTTCTGCACAATTGTCATGAAAGGAAAATTAGCTATAGAGACACAAAAACCTTTCTGTATGAAGCTACAAGCATGTTCAGTTCTGCTGGGAAGTTGGGCATTTTCACATGGGAGTTTATGGGGAATTATTTGCTTTGGGAGCCAGCCTCAAGTGGACATTTGAGGAACTGCAAATTTTGGGACTTCTGCATTGCCTTTATTGTTCAGCCCAAGAGGCTGACCCTTGCACAGTACCTAACTGGGACAAAGCTTTTTAATAGAGATAAGGAAGACTTTAGAAGTGCAGTACCTGATCAGGACCGACAGGAAGTGCAGTAAATGCCTTCATCAGTTGGTCAGTCTCCTTTGCCAAGTGGTTGCCTTGTTGCTGTTTCTGCTGACTGGTGATCAAAGAAAAAAAGATTGTTATTTAGCTAAATTAGAGAATAGTACCCAGACATCATCAAGATGAAAGGTGGTAGAGGGGTATATGTAATGGAAACCTACATATGTTTAGTAGAGATTATAAGCAGTTTTGATTATTACAAAATAAGTCACAAATGGAATCTGTACCTGCACTGAGCATTCATAAAATGGTTTAACTTTCCACACTTGCATTGTAAATCACAATCAAGGGCTAGTAACTCACAGCGTCTGTCGTAGCTGGTTGGTGTCCTGCTCAGTTCCCAGCAGAGACACTGACCTTTGTAGCTCGGAGGCTGTAAAGAAAAGACCAACAGAAACACTATATTTAATTCACATACTGAAGTCAGGAAAGTGCGTGCAATGTTACTGCTGCAGCTGATAATGAGTTCTTAAGTGTGTGTATTACTCAGCAGTGTGATCTTCTGGATATTGGAGCTGATGTTGTTAACCAAAACACTGGGCTCCTCTGGAATCCCAGCCTGGTAGGCCATGATGAGAGCTGCGAGGACACACAAAAACCACAGCCTGTCACATCACTTGCTCATGGGTAGCACTGAGATTTAATTAGTATCTGCTCACTGTTCTCATGACTGTCATGTGAATAAAAGGCATTCAGGCTAAAACCATTTGTGCAGATATAACATTAAATACAAGCTAAAACAAAGTGACGTCTGTGATCTGCTCCTCCCACAAATGGTGCAGTGTTTGTAACCAGATCTGATATTTGAATATCTTTCTACACTTTTTTCTCGGTAACAAAGCACCAAAATTATCTGCTCTGATAATTCACGATTGTTTTCCACCACGCTGTGGAGAGAGAGGGTGCTCCTTAATGCTCATGACCTCAACACTGTCGGGGGTTTTATTTCCACACACAGCAATAAAGCCTGGCCCACAGCTGGTGTTCCCAGCAAAAGTGTTTAATAAGGTTGGGTTCAGGGCTCTGTGAGGGCCAGTGTATTTCTTTTACACATGTATATTTTTATATTAAAAATATGTGAGCCCCAAGCAAGGGGTCTTGCAGTTTAGGAAATGATTTGTCACGAGCTTACAGCTATGACAATTAAGGGGAGAAAGTGAGGAGGGATGTTGAAATACTGAAGTAATGGATTGGTTTAAATAAAGCTTTTTATAACAGCAATGAATGAGATACTAGAATGAGATCAAAGTGGTTGAAGAGTCCTGCTTCTTTCTTCTTTGTGATACTGTAAACACTTAAACCAGTTCTAAACAATTACAATTTTAAATGAATAAAAATTTCTGTAATAAAAACCAGTTTTATATTGTTACTTATCCACTTACAACAATTTGAAACTAACATGTTTACAACATGATTCTGGGATCGTGTTACAACTAAATGGACAAATGACACAAAAGATTGGAAAACCTTGGTGTAAAATATAGTAGCAGAGGCAGACCACAGAAATCTGGGTCCTATATATAAGCAATCTTCATGGGCCACTTGCCTCTCACCTCTCTTGAGCCATAACTCTCGCAAAATTTTTATTTAAAAAAAAAAATTGCATAAATTACAGCGGGAATAAAGAGGTCTGGCTCCCCTTCATCTGTGAAAAACAGCTTCGTCCTCCTCAATGCATCACTGCAAATATATAACTATGATATTTTAAATAATATTGCAAGCAGTGAAAGCTACTAGTTTAATTAGAAATGAAAAATAAATTTGCAAGTTTTGAAAGATGGATTATTTTTCATGTACCTCACAGTGGTTTGGACCACTGTGAGGTACTCATCTACTCGCCAAACTGCAAATAAAGGACGTGTGAGATGCTGCCATTTATTTGTTAAGTTAAACCTATTTACAGCTGTGACCAGACTATATTTTATTAGATCCAGTAACTGCTGTTACATCTTGTGCTTCTTGTGGCATATTATTACAGGGCAGTTACATCTCCTAAGGGATTTTAGGTGGCACATGAAAATCATTATGACTCACTGAATTTTCAAGCAGTTTTCAAGTGCTTTGGTTTTCTTTGTTTCTGATTTGATTTTCTGGTTTCCCATGATCCCTCTTTAACTGGTTAGTGGACCCCATTTAAAAAAAATCTTGGAAACGCCCCTGAGTGTGGGAAGTCGGTAGCTCAACCGACTGACTCAGACATTTTAATTATGATACTTATAACTTAAAATACTTGATATAAAAATTGCAAACAAAAACTTTTCATTTCAGGCTTCCAAGGGCCCCTGGTTAGTCAGGTCCACACCTCAGGACGCCCTTGTCTACAGCCTGGTAAGCCTTATTCAATTTTTAATGCGGCCTGTAATGCATTTCCTAATGGGGTATTATCTCTGTAGCAGGGTTGGGTCAGGAATGTTCACCAGAAGCTATTCATGCAGACTTCCTAACTCAAAAAAAAAAAACACTGAAGCCTAATATGCAAATAACCATCTGCTAAGAAGCTCACACACTGCGGGAAAATTTAATTTTTAAATTAAAAAACATGAAAGTAGGAGCTATAAGTCACAATTAAACCTCCACGCATGAAATGAGTATTTTTATCTCCTTGCCAACGAGAAAAGAAAAAAAAATGCGGAAATCATTGGAGTATTTTAATGACAACAACATGAACGCGTACATGTACACTGCTTACTTATGACCTGCTTGTGTTAATTGTGGTGAACGCTGTTTTAAAGTAAACTTGACGCAGCTGTTCACTCAGTCATGTAGCGACTGCAAAAGTCATTCTGCTCCAATGAAATTCGCAGCGCAGTTTGATGTTTCTCGCTTTCCAGAAAACAAATCCCTTCAAGTTCTTTACAAAACGCGGAGCGGCCTCGTAAAACTGCGTTTCCCCACTCAAAACGTCAATAATCCCGTCGCCCCTGCCTAAATGTTTACCTCAGTTGTGTAAAAGTTTGAACTTTACCTTTCTCGCCACTTGCAGCGTTGCTGTGTTTCCTGATTTCTGTTTGCCACTCCCCCCCGTCACATGATGTCTGCTGCACCCACAGCGAGCTCACTGGTGGAAATGGCAACGCAAAGAAGCAACAAAAAACCAGAGACAAGGAATGATCCTTGTCTACATGTCTTAGAAAATGATCAAAGATGGGTGCAGATGTTACATAGTACAGGCTCCAGCCTTCATTAATCTTCCTTTGGATTTCCTATCCTGCTGAATAAGGTGCTGGTTCATGGGAGAGGAGTCCAGTCCATACAAAACAATTTCAAGCATGTAAAACTTACACATAAAAACAGTACACCTAATTGATATGTACCTTTCAGCTGCTCCCTTGTATTCTCCACCAAGGGGTCGCCACAGCGGATTGATCCGCACTGGTATAACGTCATAAAAAGTTATTTTATTATTAAAAGTTGTTTTTGTTATTTATTATTTGTTATTATTTATTTAGGTTTACAACACTCCTGGCTTTCCTTCAACTAATTAACTCAGTTGGAAAAAAATCATTGCTGTGAATAACATGGATCCAACTGAAGTGGGTAACTTCAGTTATCGCTTAACAATGCAATACAATGTTAAGAGCAATGCAACAATTCAATGCAATGCAATAATTGCAGTGTAAGCCATATATGCAGCATAAAAAATAAGATAAATATGCAAATATATATACAATATGCCAATATTAAACTATGAATAATCAGAATCAGAATACTTTATTAATCCAGATATAGAGAATACACCAGAAAATACCATATTAGAAACAAAGACTATGTGAAAAGATATGAAATGTCCAACAGTAATTTAAGATACAATCTGAATTCCAGAAAAGTTGGGAGGTTCTTTAAATTTGAACAAAATAAAAACTAACAGACTTTCAAATCACATGAGAAAATATTTTATTCACAACAGAACATAAACTACATGACAAATTTTTAAACTGAGAAATATTACAATTTTATGCACAAAATGAGCTCATTTCAAATTTGATGCTTGCTTCAGGTCTCAAAATAGTTGGGACAGGGGCATGTTTACCATGGTGTAGCATCTCCTCTTCTTTTCAAAACAGTTTGAAGATGTCTGGGCATCGAGGTTGAGTTTCTGGAGTTTTGGTGTTGGAATTCAGTCCCATTCTTGCCTGATATAGATTTACAGCTGCTGAAGAGTTCGTGGTCGTCTCTGACATATTTTTGTTTAATGATGCGCCAAATGTTCTCTATAGGTGAAAGATCTGGACTGCAGGCGGGCTAATTCATCACCTGGACTCTTCTCCGACGAAGCCATGCTGTTGTAATAGCTGCGGTATGTGGTTTTGCATTGTCCTACTAAAACACACAAGGCCTTCCCTGAAATAGACGTAGTCTGGAGGGGAGCATATGTTGCTCTGAAACCTTTATATACCTTCAGCATTCACAGTTCCTTTTAAAACTTGCTAGCTGCCCATACCGTATGCACTTATGCACCCTCATACCATCAGAGATGCTGTCTTTTGAACTGAATGCTGATAACACACTGGAAGGTCTCCCTCCTCTTTAGCCCGGAGGACACAGCGTCCGTGATTACCAACAA
>VUQH01055662.1:0-25362 GCA_015106775.1 Etroplus canarensis | reverse complement strand
GTGATAGTTTCAGTCATTATGCAAATGTACTGTTTATAAGGTTGGGGAAACCTGCAGTCAGTTGAGACTGAAGAAGTCACTTGGATGAGTGATGAAACGTTTCTCCCACGGAAAACCCTACGTCCAGATGAACAGAATCAACTTTTGATGCCTTAAACCTTCATTCACTCAAACAGCCAGCAAAGGATGATTTATGTAGTTCATGAAGAAATACAATTTTTTTGAAATCAATGAAAAAATTAGTCTTCTCATTTTTTTAACCTAAGAAACCATTGATAGTCTCAGTCTCTAGTTTCAAGTCTTCTTCCATTATAGCATAATGTTCATTTAAACAACAAAGCAACGTATGCTTATCAACTGAAAGGTCACCACTATGTGGACATGCAGTGTTCAGTGGTTTTCAGGCAGCTCCACCCCTTGCTCGTGAGTTTCGATTTCAAATATCCCAGATGATGATGGTCAAAGTGCTCAATTTGAGAGTTTAAAATGGGAATCTATAAAACTAATGAGTGACACTACAGTGGCGGCACTCATCTGTTTATGCAGTGGCATGGGTTTTTCTAACAAGGTTCAAATTAAGTTGTGCAAGAACATTACCTTACTTTCTTAAGTTACTCTTACGTAGTTTTGTGATCTGTTTATCTAGTGGAAGTGAATGTCATGGTCTCGTATTCTGTTGTGATTTTGGATGTTTTTTAGTTCTTTTGGGCTTTGGTATTTTCAGTTATCTGTTTTCACTCCCCTTGTGTGTTACTCTCTGAACCCTCCCTTGTTTATAGTTATCTCTTCCCACTCTGTTTAGTTACTGTAGTTCCCTCAGTGTTTCCCTGCTGTGTTCCTGTCTGCTGTCAAGTTCGTGCTTGTCATGTTCTGTGTAGTATTGTGTTTCCTGTTTTATGTTGAAGTCTGTTCTGTCTTGTACATTTGTGTTCAATTTACTTCCTGCCCCTGATTGTAGCCACCTGTGCTCCTCACCCTCCTGTTTCTCGTTAATCATCAGTCTGTGTGTATTTAGTCTGTCTCCCCCTTCAGTTAATTGTCGCATCGTTTGTCTTCCCATGAATCCCAGCCATGTTAGTTTGTTGCTGAGCTCTGCCTCTTGTCTCCATGCCATGTTTATGTATTTCTAAGTCAGGCCTAGTTCTTTGTTTTGTTCCAGCTCAGCCTGGGTTTTTACCAGCTTTTGAATAAAGCTCACTTTTCTTTATGAAGTTCTGCACTTGGGTCCGCTCTATAAAATGCTAATCCTGACACTACAGTAATGCTTTACTTCTAAATGTTCATGACAATACGCAAATATTCCGAGGACACTTATTGAGTATTAAATCATAAAAATACTTCTCTGATTTTTTTTTTTGACAACTTTAGTTATTAACTTTGCAGTTTATTTTACTGAACATATGATACATTACAAAACATAATAGTGCCGTTTAAATGTGTACCCCAAAATATTTTATATTTTAACTTTACAAAGAAGTCTCTTTGAGTAAAAAAATCTTTTTACATGTGAGACCAGGCTGAGGTGGTAGCTGTAAAAATTTACAACATACACTATATGAACAAAAGTATTGGGCCACCTACACATTGCATCCACAGAAGCATTTATGGTATCCTGTTCTGATTCCACTGGTATTAATATTGAGTTGGTTCCCCTTTGCAGCTATAACAGGTTCTACTTTTCTGGAAAGGCTTTCTACAAGATTTTGGAGTATGCCTGTGAGAATTTTTGCCCATTCATCCAGAAGAGAATTTGAGAGGTCAGACACTGACATTGAATGAGAGGGCTTAGTTCTCCATTCTAGTTCATCCTAAAGGTGTTCTATGGGGTTGAGGTTAGGGCTCTGTGCAGGCTAGTCAAGTTCTTCCACACCAAAACGCATTCAGGCGTATCTTTATGGACCTTGCTTTTTGCACTGCAACCCGGTAATGCTGAAACAGGAAAGGACCTTCCTCAAACTGTTCTTGCAAATCTCAGAGCATAGAGTGTTTCAAAATGTCTTGGTAAGCTGAAGCATTAAGATTTCGCTTCACTGGAACCATGAGGCACAGGCCAACCCCTGAAAAACAACCCCATAGCATTATCCCTTTACAGTTGGCATAATGCAGAAGCATCACTTCACAGAATGCATTTTCAATTTTCCAGAGTTCAGTGGCAGTGTGTTTTACATCCCTCTTGGCATCTTGTTTGGTGATGTAAGTCCTGCATACAGCTACTTGACTATGGAATCCCATACTGTGTAGTTCCTGGCTCACAGTTTTTGTGCTGACGTCAATGCCAGAGGAGATGTGTTGGCAACTTCAATGCACTATGCACCTCAGAAATCAGCTACCGTGCTCTGTAACTTCACATGGTCTGCCATTTTGTGACTGACTTGCTGTGGTTCCTAAGGGCTTCCACTTTGCAATAATACCCTTTTGCACTTGATTGTGGAATACTGAAGAGGGAAGAAGTTCCACGCTGGAATTCAGTGAGCTCTTGAGAGCAATCTGTTCTTTCACAAATGTTTTTATAGGCAGACTGCATGGTTAGGTGATTGATTTTATACACCGGTGGTGATGACATTGATTGAAGCACCTGACGTATTAAATGTCACATATTAAAATACAACATATACTGTATAAAGTATAAAGAATAGTATATATATATATGTATATATATAGAGTACAAAATGCACAAATCCACAAAAATCTACTCGAACAGAGGGGCCTCAGCATGGCTACATTATAACAACCTTATTTGTCAGTGGATATAGAAATGTGTTTCATTTTAGGTCTTCATGCAAATTATTCCTAGTCCACGTGCATAGGAAGGGGATGCAGTTTTACACACGTTTATTAAAAATACACAGAAATAAGAATGACCATTAAAACCCAAACTACCAGCATTAAAATGTTCATTATACCTCCATACAACTATAATAATAACAAATCAGCGATACAAATACAGATCAGGAAAAAAACATAAAACTCTAATAAGAGTAAAATTTCAAATCTTTGCAAGGGTGTTTATAAGTAGGCCACTGAATTTCACACGTCAGTGATTTGATTGGTATATGAGGCTTTTGTCACTGCAAAGTTATAGTAAACAATCAGACGCTCCCTTTCCATCCAGCAGGTGCCGCTGCCAGCAGACTAGTAAAAGCCACATGCCTCCCTGACAGCAGCGGCACAGCGTGGGTGTCTGCCTGTCACCCAGGGCCGCTGTCAACAGCAGAGGGAAGAAGAAGAGACGTAGAGGAGGAAACCATAAAATAACGCTGCTTTTGCAGACATGGACTTGCGGTCTGAGCTGCTCAAATCCATCTGGTATGGTTTCACAGCCCTGGATCTAGAGAAGAGTGGGAAGGTGTCCAAGTCTCAGCTGAAGGTGAGTGAGGGATCCTCTATCTGGAAGATAGAACTAAAGAAACTTTTGTCTGCCTGAGAACTCACTCACTTTTTTACTTTGCTGGCTCATTTCCTACCTCATTTTTTTATGATATCTTGCGGACTCACGGTGTGAAGAAGGTGAAAATATTTGAAGAGCTCATCAAACTAACTACCGTGGTTTATTGTGTTTTCTGCTTCAGGAAATACTGGTGTGCAAGTTCTGATATTTCTTATCGTCATCAACATTTCCTGCGTGCAGCTCTTTTTTTTTTTTAGCTGCATACTGCCCAACAAGGAACAAATGTGTTCCCTAAATTATGAGCCAAATGCTTTCGCTGCTGAAAGAGGGTACAATATGCACCTCTGTCTGACAACAGCATGAGAGTAACAGTTTTCTCTCAGTCTGTACATGAATGGGAGCCCTCATCTCCAAGCTGTGCTCACACTGGGCCTCCATGTACCAGCTTGTAGTGCAAGGGGACCTCTGGCACTGCACTGGTCCAGAGACCAGCCTGAATAGAGTATTTTCACAACATGTGGCCAACATGTGAAAAAGAACATTGTTACAGTGAGAGCAAGGATAGAGTGGCAACATGCTGGTGACTGTTCTTTCTTTCCACAAGACTGTATTTGTGCTGATCTCATTGTTATGTTACTTGGTCTTGCTGTGGCTCGGGCTCTCATTTCCAGCCACCTCCACGTTCCTACGGCCTGCTCCCTGGTGCTCCTGGCTCACATCGGCTCAGCCTCATGACTAGGCTTATCCCCTTCATGCGAGCAGCCTGTGTACAGGAACCATGTTCTTTAGACGCAAACACTTTGCATGGCCTCAAAACTGACAGATGTAGCACTGGAGAATGGAGACAGGATGTGGTTATGGCTCAACACACACGAAGACTAGCTGTCTGATAAAATGCACAAGATATCACAAGATGTTGCATGCTCTTAGCTAAAGAAACTGAACAAGAAGGAAAAGTATTTAATAAATCAAACTCTTTTTAAACACTGGTAGTAATACCACGTGTTGCACACTGGTTACACTGAGTAATTTATATCACTTATAGTTTATAATATAACTTGGAGAGGGTTTTTTTGCACCTGATTTCCATCTTGTATTGTTTTTGCATATTAAACGTCTCATAGTGTTTTTTAAATTCTATGTAATTTCAGTCAACTCTATACTTTTGAGCACAACTCTTTCAATTTTTACTGTTTCACCATCTTGTTTGAACCTCACCTAAACATGAAGTACTGTGAGTTACACCAGCACATACAAATGAAGTTTGATCAATATCTATTTAAACTTTTATCCACTCTTTAAAAAGTGTATTTGAAAGGTGTTACAAGAAGCTTGCCAAGAAACTTTGGGTTTCCCTCAAACTTTTTTTTTTAGAAAAATTGATAAAGCAGAAATTTAACAAGTTCAGTTCCTTAAACAGTTTGCTGGATCTCATTTTCAGCTTTATTATGGATTCATTCTTCTCACCTCACCTCAATATGTTTTTTAATCACTTATTTATTTTTTGGGAAGGGGGACATTAAAATTTCTTTACCCACCCTTGTGCTACGTAATGATTATTAAAACCAACCATGAGTCTTGGTTTACCTTTGCATCTTTCTGCGTCAGTGTCTCCCAGTCTTTTTAAACATTTCTCTCCTCTGCACTGTGATCTTTCAGGTTTTGTCTCACAACTTGTGTACAGTCTTGTGTATCCCACATGACCCAGTGGCTTTGGAGGAACACTTCAGGGATGACGATGATGGCCCAGTTTCCAGTCAGGGTTATATGCCTTACCTCAACAAATACATCCTGGATAAGGTGATTACAACTACATGCTCAATTTGTTTCAGCAAATTGTAATAAGTGCCATGTAGTCAAAGATACTTGCAGCATTTTTAATCCCTGCATTTATGTCATTGTAGGTTGTGGAAGGTTCTTTTACAAAAGAAAATGTAGATGAGCTCTGCTGGACTCTTACAGCCAAGAAGAATTATCAGCCGGACAAAAACAGCAGCACTGTTTTGCCAGAGAGGGATGCTTTTCGACTGTGGTGCCTTTTTAATTTTCTCTCTGAAGACAAGTACCCTCTGGTAATGGTTCCTGATGAGGTGGGTTTAATCCAAATCACAATGACTATGAGTGTGTTTTGGAAAATATGCTTTTATTGGGAGTATCATGTATTTCACCTCACTGAAACTATAATTTGAGGACACATTCCATGAGGACACACTTTACATCGTAAAAGTATACAAGCCATCATAGATGTACATAGTGTGTTTGCTTGTTGTTCCTTGTATAGTATTGTATAATCACCAGAGAGCTGCTACACATTATTTCATTGTTTGTACTGGACAATGACAATAAAAAAACTTCTATTCTGTAGATGATTTTGTGTGGTGAAAGAAACTTGTTTCTAAATTTAGCCTAATAGATAATTCACATTATTGTGCTCTTTTGTTGAGTTTAACTCTGAGATTACAGCTAGTCATCTTTGGCCTGAAAATATTGCTGCATCTTTTATAACCGCCAAGTACACTGTCTGAAACTTTGTTTCTTGCCATCATGGAACAAGGTGCTCTTTTCATGCAGCAGTGTGGGCTTGTTTCTCACTTGCAAACTCATTTTGGTTTCCTGTCTCGTATTCTTCACAGCCGCTGCCAAGAGAAAGCCCCATAATTCAAGGGCAGAGTATTTTTTCTCGTGCTCAGTTTGAGAAAACATTATCCAGTTTTGTTTTGGTACATGTTTCACACACTAGTCACTGAACAAAGAAGTGTGTGATGTACTGAGCTCTACAGTGAGATAAATACTTTCAAAAGCATGGGTTAAATTAGGAAATGGCGTAAGATATTTGCTGCCAGGCAGAGGAAGAATGTATAACTACAAATGAAGCTCCACTAACACAGCAATATTAAACCATTTTTGCAAATTAGCTCTTAATTGGAGCATATTGTTTTCCAGAAGAAAGTCTAAAAATGTTAAATTCAGTTTAAATACTCTAGCAATTTCCCCCCTGGGATTAATAAAGGATTCTGATTCTCATTGATTCTGATTCAGTGCAACAAGCACAGACATTTCAAATAAATAAATACTTTTCTCTCTTCCTCTGCAGGTGGAGTACCTCCTGAAGAAAATATGCATGGCTATGAGTATTGAGTTCAATTGTGTTGAATTAGAGGACTTCTTCTCCCAAGACTCAGTGCAGCAAAGTGGAATTACCGTTTGGGTGTTTCTAGAGATGATGAACTCTGGGAAGGTAACCAGAGGAATTGATGCGAGCATCATCAGCATGGCTATAGAGCAAGTATACAGAGAGATTGTTGGTGACGTCCTCAAAGAGGTACAAAACCAATTTGCCTCCAGAAGTTTGTTTCTGTTCCTCACAGTTCAGCTTTGCTTCAGTGATTTGTGTGTCCATTTTGGTACATTTAGGGTTACCTATGGAAAAAGGGCCAGCTGAGGAGAAACTGGAAGGAACGGTGGTTCACCTTAAGGCCGAGCAACTTGTCCTACTACACTGGAGAGGACCGTAAGGACTGCCAAGGCAACATAGCCCTGGATGAGAACTGCTGTGTGGAGGTAAACAGCTAAAGAGATAATCATCTTTCACAGCTGAAGGAAGTCTTAATAACAAATTCTTCACCGGTTTGTCCACAATAGAAATACACACTGTGGATTTATTTGAGTCAAAATATCATTCAGTCGGTTGTTTTAAATGTAGGGTGGAAACTCTCAAAAGGTGCCACAAGCAGGTTAACAGATATTTATTTCTTATATTGTCTTTGGTTTATCCTTTACATTGAAAAATAAACCTGAGACAAAAAAGGAGCTAAATAAAAACTATTGTCATGCTTCCTTTTAATGAACACAACAAACAAGCAAAAAATCCAGTAAGGCCCTCTCAAATCTTTGTGCACTGGATCCTCTCTTGACTGAGCGAAAGCCTGTGAGACCACCCTAATATCTGAGAGTCAATTGTATTTAGGTTGGTGTGATTCATTTAATTCATACATGTGTTCACAAGAAAAGAATAAAAGAATTTTTCAAACATTCACACCAGTTTTTTACTCAGTAGCTCACACTTACTCTTTATATGATAGATTTAGCTACTGGACACATTTTACAGCTTAATTTTATTCTGTGAAGATGCAGGATAAGTGAAGGTGAGGCTCACAAACCACATAGCACTAACCTTAAAAGTACCATTAAGAAAAGGAAGAAAAATTTTAAACTTTCCTGTCCCTCTTTCGTTTTTATTCAGTCCCTTGCTTTGCTTTGATGTTTCATATTTAGATGTTGTAAAGCAACAAGGTCAACTTTGAAACTGTAAGTTATCATGGGTCACATTCATGAACAGATTTCCTCACAAATCGCACAGTTTAACTGAACTGAACCGATTAGTCTGCCAGCCTCACTCATGAGTGCCCTATTCTGAAGCAGAAGTAAGGGCTATTTTGGTGGCTTTTAATGCGAACACAGACTCAGTAGTCTATCACTTCAGCACAGTATCACTTTGAGTAATACACTTGCAAGAAGAAAACTTTAAACTGTTAGGAGTTAACCATGATATTGCAATGATTTCGTATAAAATGCAGTCTGGATTTCATGTGAGTGACAATCAGTCATATTTTTATGACACTGAATAATAATTCACAGAGCAGGCTGGGAAAAGTCAGTGAATTCCTGAATGTGGTAACTTGTAGAACACCCCCCACCCCCAGCCACGTCTTCTATCAGATGTTTCCTGTGGCTGCTTATGAGACACCACTACACTTCTGGGATGTCTTGAGTGATCAGACCGCTTCAGGTCATGCTACTGACCTTTGTTGAACTACATGCAGTCTTTGGGGTCATTGTCTTATTACACTAGCCAGCTTCTTTGGGTGCAGGCCCCAAACTTCTTCCTCAGCTTTCTTCCATAAAAATGATTGTTTCTTTAATGACTGCAGAGGGTCCTGACTCCGAGGAAGCAAAACTATGATGATGATGATGAACTATGCTCCATCCACTATGATTTAGAGTTAAGATGAGGTTTAGGTGTGAGTGTCCAATACTTTATTTACTCCTGCATTGTGATTTTTTTTTGCCCAAAAGTTTAGTGTTTGTCTCATCAGTCTATACAGTATTGCCCCAGACATGTTACAAAATACCCCAACTTTCAACATACCAGTTTTTTAGACTCTTAAGTCATTGTATTATTTTTTGAGAGAGTTTGTTTCCTTGGTAGTTTCAATTCAATAACACCGTTTATATTTAGTGTTTTAGTTACAGTGGACACACAAAAAAAGACATTAGCAAGTCGTGGAGATTTTTGCAGGTGCTGTTAGCGCTTCTTCACCTCCTTCAGAACTAAGTGTTGTTCTCTGGGTGCGATCACTGCAGGATGCCCTCTCCTAGTGAGAGTAGCACCAGTCATGAATTTCCTCCATTCATAGACAAGCACCGAGGTCTTTTGAAATGCTTTTGTAGCCTTTTCTAACTTTGCACATATCTGAATCTTTCTTCTAAACTTCATTGAAAGTTGTTGTGATCGAGGCATGGTTCACACTTTTGTATGCCTTTGGACCATCTCCTTAACTGGAACACCTGACTCCAAGTCACTTTTGGAGAAATCTTAAGCACAGGGGTTCACATACTGTTTCCAGCCTGGACTGTGAATGATTACTGAGTGTGTTTATCAAAGACAATAAAAATACAACTCAGATTATTATATCTGTGAATACTGTAATTGTGACTTGGATAAAAACAGATCACATTGTATTGGTAATTACAGCAGACATCTTGGTAATTTTAATTCTTGCAAGAGTAACTGGTAAGAGTAATTGAGTCATAAATTCATCACTTCACACTGCATATATCAAATGCAACATGGTCTCTTACTAAAATCACGCTTTATTGCAGGAAGTCTACGATAATCTAGTATTTTTTTTTGTTTTTCAGAATTGTTTAAAACCTTTTTTTTCTCTGTATTTTTAGGAAGACTCAACAACTTTACAAAACAATTCACAATACAATGAAATGTATTAATAGACTGTGTCCCCTTTTTGAACAGGTGCTGCCAGACAGAGATGGGAAAAGGTGCATGTTTTGTCTTAAAACACTCTCCAAGACTTATGAAATGAGTGCCTCAGACACCAAACAGAGACAGGAGTGGACTACAGGTCAAAAGAGACTCACTTTCAGTAGTACAGATGATTTTCAAAAGTTTCATCATCTTATTTAGACATGTTTTTTTTTAAACATCAACATCTTTCTTTACAGCTATTCAAACAGCTATCAGACTCCATGTGGAGGGGAAGAAATCCCTTCACAAAGATCTAAAGCTTAAGCGGCGTGAACAGCGTGAGCATCGGGAGAAAAGGCGACAGGCAAAGGAGGAGGAGCTACAGAGGCTGCGGGCCTTGCAGGAGGAACGGGAGCGCAAGTTGGCAGAGCTGGAGCTCCTGAAGGAGGCGCAAAAGCAGGCTCAGTCACTCTTGGAGCAGGACGAGCAGAGGAGGCGCCAACAGCATGAACAGCTCCAGCGTGCCCTGGAGATTCAGCTTCGTGAAGCTGAGGAGGTGAGTGTGGCAGCAAAGAAAATAAAGAGGAAGGAAAATAATTGAAATTTAAGTGGAAAGATATGTGCATCCATTCATTTGCTTCTTTCTGTGTGTTTCAAGGCCCGGGTCAGTATGCAAGCAGAGATGGCTCTGAAAGAGGAGGAAGCAGAGAGGCAGAGGAAGAGGATCCAGGAGCTGGAAGAGATGCAGAAGCGCTTAGAAGAGGCACTGCAGCAAGAGATTAAAGCCAGGCTGGATGAAGAGGCGTTTCGCTATGCTCAAGCAGGGTAAAGTCGTTGAAGCATCCACCCAAATATGCAACACTACATTACAAAAAGCTTAGAAGTTGGGAGGTATTGCTCTGTGCATAAAGCAGTTATCTGACTTAGCTGGTGAATTAGTTCATATTGCGTGATGTTCCTGAGGAAGTTGGGCTTCAAACAGAGGAAGTTATTTAACACTTCAGTCACCCCATTCAGTGTTGTTGTGCACTCTGAAATACCTAATCTCAGGTTTGAAATACCTTGCTGAAAACCCTGTGTATCAGTAACAAATGACCAATTAAAAGTGTAATGTTTTTGTATTATACATTGTGTTCAGGCTATTGGCTGAAGAGGAGGAGAAAATGAAGGCCCTGATGTCACTGCAGGAGGAACAGGAGGAGTACATCCTGAAGACACAGAGGGAGAAGCAGGAGCTGAAACAGGAAATGGAGGCCAAATCCCGGGCCCTGGAGGAGGCGCAGAGGCAGCTAGAGGAGGTTCGCGCCAACCGGCACAGAGTTGACCAGGATGTAGTGGTGGGTAAAAACACTAACATGCAACCAAATTGTAACAATTTACTGAAGCTTATAACACTATTAGCTCAGAAATCCCATTCTGTCACAACTATAGACTGCCTCAACATGGAAGAAAGAGACAAACTAATGCAATTTGTCAATTCTTAAATATTCTCCATGGGGGTTTATGATTTCAAAGAGAGGCTGCTGAACTCTCAGGTGAATCACTGACAATCAAATCTACACACAAAAGTTACAAATAGATGCACAGACCAGCACATGAAAGCACCTCATAAACCATGAGAAATAAAACACCAACCACACGTCAAACTCAGTGGTGTTACGGTCATCAGATTAAAGTTGGATACAGTGACCTGGGCGAAGCTGTGATCGCACATTTGAACTTGATAATGACAAGATATAAGTTGCTAATCAGACTTTCTGAATTCATTCAAGCTTTAGTTCTAGTATTAGTAAGGCTTTATGAACCCTTCTCAAAACTTTTTTTGTTTCTGGGGAAAATAAATTGGCTCCCCTATAATTATTTTTTTAATTTTTATTTTTGGGCATTCTTAGCCTTTATTAAACAGGACAGTACTGAGAGTAAACAAAAAATTAGGGAGAGAATGAGGGGGGAGTGATATACAGGAAATGGTTTGAGGTGGACTTGAACCCAGGCCCCTGCAGCGGGCGTGGGGGGTTACTAGCTCAACCAGGTGAACTATAGTAGCATCATGGCATATTTATAATTCAAACACTAATGTACATGTACTTGACAAGAGGATGCCGCATATAAAACAGATATTAATGAGACAAAACAGACTGCCATAATAGTTGGTCCTTCGCAAGCACATCAGTTATGAAAAAGATTCAAACAGAAGTCTGACTTTCTCTCTTATGTTGGGGTCTGTTATTCAGTTCAGTGGTTGCTCTTCTGTCCTGTTAAGACTTTATGTGGTTTATTTAAACAGATTTGAACTCTAATTATGTTATCACTGGTACAAAGTGAGATTTTATTTCAGCATACCTAATCTGGCCTTAAGAGTGGCAGTAATGAACATGACTGTACTGAAATGAACTTTTGAGCTTCAGTGTGAAAGATTTATTTTTTATCAACAAATTTGACTGATTGTAGGTGGCTGTAATGCGAGCAGAAATGTATCTGTTTTTATTCATGTCGTCAAAAAAAACGACATTTCCAACCTAGTAAAAGAATCACCAGTTGTTTAGCTCTTTTGGGAACATTTTTAACAATCAACTGATTATCCTGCTGAATTGTTTGGTTGTTTCTTTAACAGCAGTGATGCTTGTTGTTCTTTTTCTTTGACAGGCTGCCCAAAGGAAACTTCGCCAGGCGAGCACCAATGTCAAACACTGGAATGTCCAGATGAACAGATTGATGCGACCAATCGGACCAGGCGGTAGGTATCCTATCTGCTTGAAGACACAACATTTTCTTTCACTGTGTCAGCAGAATAGTGGTTCTTTCACCAAGGAGGTACAGAGACAAGCGAAAACTAATGTGTGAACATTTTCTTAAATTAGGAACTGTGCACTCTAAGCACACTAGTTTCTCACTATGGAGAGAAAATAGAAGGTTGATATACAGTGCTTAACAATCTTCTTTTAGACCGTTGGCTGCTCCCTTGTATTTTCCCCAGGGGGTCGCCACAGCGGATTAATTTGCATTAGACCACCTGTCATAAAAACGAGAAAGGCCATATATCATCATGGAGTGCTTTAATGCAGACTCTTTTCTTTTCAGTGAGTTCTCTACGTTTTACCATTTTAAACAGGAATGAGGAATTTCAAACTGAATTCACCTTTTTATATCCAAAATTGGGTCACTCACTGGGCTTCTCTGAGAAGTTAGAAATTAATCAAGCCTAACATTCAACCACTAAAACTAATTTTTCTGTTTAGGAATGCAAGTAAATAACTGTAATTTGGCAACTTAATAAAGAAATAATAATGTGCTTTATTATTTTTCTGTTTTTTGTAAAACAGTTTATTTGAAATTCATGGATGACAATAATTATATTTTTGCGTTAAAAATATCATTTTGGTTAAAGAGCTTCTGCATACTTGCGTATTAACCATTACAGAAACATAAAAATTATTTTGGTAATTACCAATGCTGTTAAGTTAGGGCAGCTATGGCATAAACTTTACACTGGGTGATGGTCTGATAAATGTGTTAACCACTGTACTTTGTTCTGCATTTCTGTAAATATACTTTACATTTGATGCTTTAGTTTTTGAACTGTGCATTCTGCCTGTCCAATGTGTTTTTATTACAAGCTTAAATCTGATTTCATTCGCTTGCTTTGTTTTTCTTGTTTTCAGAGAAGAGACCATCGTTGGGAAGCTCTTTTGGAAGCTTCCAGATCCCAACGCAGAGAGACCCTGGACTGCGTCTCAGAAGGAGATCAGGATCAGAGGATCAGGATGAGGAGAGCAAAGAAAATGTTGAAAGCAGAGCTGGGTGTGATTTAGAAAAACGTCACTCCCATGCATCTAATGGTGACATGGACATCCCCTAAAATGATGAATCATAGAGGCTGCATGGTAGAGGAATGATGAGACACAGTTGTCTGATATGTGAACAGTATGAAGCAGCAGGACATCTGTGCTTAAAGCTGAACTTACCGTACTACCATTTCTACTAATTGCTGAATTTACTGACCTCGTATTAATGAGAGTGAATTTGCAGTATTCCCTGCTCGAATAATACTTTGACTTCCACCTGTGTGAAGCCTGGTGTGAACATAACTGATACCTCAGCGGAAAATGGGCTGGAAGAAAGACCCTTAAAGTTCAAGGTTAGCTCTGATGTTTAAAGAGTAATGCCCACATGTGTAAAGGAAGCTAATTTGTTCAGCTCTGTAATATAGATGGATACCAATGTTTCATTTTTACTGGTGTAATTTTGAGGTTGTGGGAGGTGGCTTGATTCTTTTTATGTAGAAAATTGGTTCAGTATTGAAGTTTTACCACAATTTGACTCCTGATAAACAGGAAAGCAACAGAAGGGTGCGAGAGAAAAACTGTCATAGAACTTCCTGTTTTCAATGCCACCTAACATTATTGTAAATAAAAGAGTGAACTGAGTCTATACCTGTGTCTTTTCTGTGTTAAATCATGTGCAACATGCAGTTTAAACAAACTGTAAACTTCAGTTTCATTAAAATCTTAAGTGACATATTAGACAAGTAAAGATGAAATAACAGTTTCCTTAACGGGTTGGAAGCCAAAGACCACACGGTGGAAGCAGTTGTTGACACTGCTGAACTTGCAAACTTCACGTCCGCTTCAGTTTGAATTTGAGTCTGCTTCATTTGTGAGATCAAAATGTGTCATAACTAAGATGACGCCTCTCAATGATGAAACCTTTAGCTGGATAATATGAGCAAAGAGAGACATCCCCTGACAAATGATGCACACTACAGGCCAGTGACAAGCTGTAGTCTGGATCATTTTTACAAAGCAAAACTGTTGGTTTGTTTTTTAAGTCTCACAGCCCACGTACTGCTGTTTACAATTTGATTTATTGTTATTGTGATGTTTTTCACTTTTTGATCAATCTTTCCTGCTACTGTGATTCATATTAAGCAGATTTCCCAAAGTTTTAAATACACAAATCAAGAATGAAAAAACAACTAAAGATTTTAATTATAGATATAAGACCGATTTACTTCTTTTTTTATAGTTCAAAAGGCAGCCGCTACTAACAGATGGCTGTAAAAGAAAACAACACTTGGTAGGTTTTCTTGGGGGGACTTATAGTTTTAATGTAGCAACACTAAAACCATGACATTTGAATGCAGAGACATTTAAATCTTTGTCAGGTGAGAGGAAAAATTAGCTGCCTAAACTTCCCCATTCTATAAACCCCATATTAGAAGTTGCCTGATAACGGTCTCTTTAAATAGGTTCTAAAACAGGCCAGCTCTCACACAAACCCACTCACACATATACACTTATACTAACATAGGCCATTGACTGTCATTGTACACAGTTATTGCTATTGTCTCTCTTGTATCGCTTCTTGACTGTTTGTCTTGTTGTCTTTGATGGCACTTGGTCCTCTTTATATTTCTTATTCTCTTTTCTTTTCCTCCTTTCTTTCCTTTCTATCCCCTCCACCTGTCCAATAACTTCACATTATTTAAAAATAAAGTATGTCACAAATTCAGCAACAAGAGGAGCTTGTTGAGCTCCACATTGGTATGTACTGTATGTAATGACTAAATAAAATAACTAAAATTATCATATATGGGTCAAAAATGCTATACAGCCCAACTGAAACACAGAGTTAGTTACCAGAGAGAACAGCAGCAGAATACAGACATATATAAAGGCTATTGCATGAGACCATAAGAACAAAATAAGCTTTCTTTTATCCTTATTGTATTTACATAGAAAGAGAATTGAAAAAGTTGCATTCATGCCTTTACCTGCTACATTTCAGCCTACTTCCCAGCATTGCTACTGTGTCCCACATTATCCCACACAAATACAGTGTCACCCCACACATTCGCCTCACAAGCGAAAGGTCCCTGCTTCGATTCCAGGCAGGGACACAAGCCCCTCTCACCATGGATGGTTGCGTCAGGAAGGGCATCCGAGGTAAAACATCTGGCAAATTACCAATAATTAATCCGCTGTGGCGACCCTTTGAGGAGAAGGGAGCGGCTGAATGAGTCTAGTCACCCTAAGGACAGCTGGTATGTGAAATTGCTTCTTCAACCTGTAAATACCAGTGCAATCCAGTTCAATCTATCTAGAAATATCATGTCGGTTTTATTTTACTAATCATATTTTGACACGTGGATTTAAGCCACGTGTTGGCTCTGTGTCTCTTTCAGCAGATACGGTCAACGCCACTGAAAACTGATCGCTAGAATATGAGTCCATGTTAAAAACAACTCTGTGTTTAACAGAGACCTTGACTCTTCAGACAGAAAACTTGTTTGCAGGATCCAGTCGGATGTGTGCAGTGTGTGTGTGTGTGTGTGTGGGGTGGCGCTGTGCTGTGGCATGTGATGAGGGAGGAGGGAGGAGGAGAGAGGGGAGTGAAGCAAACCAAAGCAGAGCTAAACCAGGGGCAGCGGGGGAGTCGGGGAGGGATTACCAGTTAACTCTGCTTATTTGCATGTGACATGGTAGCCGACAAAGGTTTTCACATTGTTTTTCTCCTCCCGTCAGCCCAGTGATTTGTCAGCCCGGGTTCTACATGGATGAAGGCCTGCCTCAGTATAAGTTTATGTTAGTTAGCAGTCAGACGTTAGCTTCTGCTAGCGACTTCAAGCAAACAAACTTGTCAACAGCCGATCGATCCTGGACGGCACTCGGGACTGCTTTTTGTTGGTTGTATGCCCCAGCCGGCTGGCATTTTGCCCTAGAGTAAACATCTTCTGAAGTAGCAGCAGCACAACCGGTAGAGGTAAGCTAACCTAGAAAGACAGCTAGCGTTATTTAAAGCCATACACGGGAATGTGGGTCAGCAGTGCTAATGGCTAGCTAGTTGTAGTACTCAGTCAAGGTTAGTCGCTATCCAGCTCAGTTAGCTAACCGAGCCGACACTTTTTGACGACTGAAGCGGCTCAGTTTTACATCTAATGTAGTTTAAACTTTAAGTTTAAAAAAGTTTGACGGTAGCCATGTTTGTAACTTGGCCGTCCTTTCATTTCTCAAATGCTAGTATCCAATTACAGTCCTGTCAGTGACTCAGACGGTTCATGGTAATATTAGCAGATACTTCCGAGAACCAGTGTGACAGGTTGTCTGCTGGACAAGTCCTAACACCCCTAATTTAGTCTATTTACCCATTGAAATGTTATGAGAGCAGCGCTTACGCTTTGGAGTACAATGAGTGTTTTCTTTTTGAAAAACGCACATGCATTTCTAACATGTATACACTGTAGGTGTTTGTCAAGGCACAGCTACACACATGGACGTATTAATCCACTAGGGGGCCCCGAGATAAAAAAGAAAAAATGTAACCCCCCACCCTAAAGCCCTCTTCACCAGCGATCAACACTGCTCAGTGTGTACATAGTGCATGCACCCTGTCCCCTTAAAAGCACCGGCCAAGTGCTCCTCGCACCCTGCCATGGAAGTGAGGCAAACAATAATACAGATGTCTGAAAGCCCCATTAGAGAGTAGAACTTCACCATTATGAAGTACCGACTGAAATGTGTACACATTGATGCATTTTTACTTTTTAACTTACTTTTTACCCAAAGGAAAACCACAAGGACTGGGATTTTTACATTTTTACTTCTCAAATTGAACAGAAAAGACATAATGAATAACAGGAAAATTCATTGATTTCTGTTAACTTTCTTAGCAGTGGGGGAAAAATTGATACGGTAACACATCTCAATATTTTGCGTGGCAATATTGTAATGATACAGGCATGCCAAATATCAATATCCTATTATAAAATTTGCACATAAAAATTAATAAAATCAATTTTTTTCAGTCTGCCTATGTACAGATGAGAACAAAATTATTACCCCCCTTAAGAACTGACAAACTACTGTTGTGCAATGATGTGCTTTAACTTTGTAATGCTCAAAGCTTTTAAAACAAGTTAAAATTGAGGGCTGTATTCTAATGTGCACACAGTACAAAAGCTTCAGTAGGGGTTTGAGCTGTCACTTGAGAAAGCATCATGCCAAAACAAAAGAAATCAGTTTAGACTTTCGAAAAAGCTGCTGATGCTCACAATGCAAAAGAAGGCTATACAAAGTTACCATTGTGCTTCCAAGTGTCAAGAACTGGAGTGAGAAGTATCATGAATAAGTTCAAAGAGAGCTACATAGTACAGTGGTAGGAACTGAAAGATTTCAAAGACTCTGGGAAGAAAACTGAGAGATGTGTCTAAAGACCCCAGAACAACTGCCAAAACATTAGTGAATAAATTAGCCAACTCAGGAATTATAGTCTCAAAGAAGACAATCACTAGAGCCCTGCACAGGAATGGACTGTGAGGTTGCATTCCAAGAAAAACTCAACTTTTACAGAAGAGACAGCTTCAAGCAAGACTGAAATATGCTGAGGACAACCTGGAGAAAGATTATGTATGCTGGAAGTGTGTCCTTTGATCAGATGAGACAAAACCTGAGCATTTTCATTTGACAGGTTTTAATGTTAGTGTTGGTCATTGTCTTTTTGACAGTCTCGTTTTGCAGCAATAACAATGACTGAAGTGAAAGTAACAGACTGAGAAATTTCTCTTAATAGATAAAACGGATAATGACAAAGTTTACCTGCGCGGATATAATTTGGAGTTGCAGAAAGGTGGTAAATTGTAATATATCGCAGTATATTTTATTGCAGTACTCGGCATATTGCAAAATGTCACCATATCATGATAATATATCTTGGAGTCTCTGTTGATTCCCACCAGAGACCCCCGCTCATACTTCCGGCCTTAATTATGTGAGGACAGGTCAGTTACCTTCCATTTTCCAATAGGAAAAACCCTGTTTAAGGGTGACTTTAATCTCTTAGATGCATCTTCACAATCCATAAATTAGCAGTGTGGAGAAAGTTTAGACTCTCTGGCTACATGTACAGACTTTTTTGTACCATGTTGCAAATCAGCAACCATAACTGCTTTTATCCTTTGCTGGATTACTTTTGCATGTAATAAAGCATGTATCCAAATCAGACAGACAAAGTGACAATTTTCTCAAACAGTTTCTCTGTTGATATACCTGTAAAGTGTACTGTCCAGTTTCAAATCAAGATTTAAAATGACATCATTTAACCCTATTCTCTGTCCTTGCTTGCCTGCTTCACCTGCGAGTAATCAAGACATGAAGCCATAACATCTGTATATCACGTCATAAGCTTTTTTCTTTAAGACATACCCTGACTACTAAAACAAAACCAGAAGTGACCAACTAAAGAACACCTAAACAAACCCTGCTGAAAATGACTAAAAATCACTCATTTCAGTTATTAGTGCTATATTAAACTGAATACAAGCCTCATTTGAGTTGCTTATATAATAAACTGGCATTTAGGAAACTGTTTTAACTCTGCTGTTTGTTGTGACATGCTGAAACTGGACTGTTAACCACTCACATGCTGGATTAAACAGTAACCTTGATGATATGTAGGCTTCCAGTGTAATTAGCTGTTCTTTCTACATCTGTATACTCATGTTAATGTACGCATAGATATTTTTTTAGATGGTCTGTTTAGAACAACTGATTCTACTTTTAAATAGTGGAACTGCAATGGCTACGTGACATGAGATGAGCTGCTGAATCAGCTGCAACAGGAACCATGGAAGGGTTTCAACAAACTGTTACAGAGCCGCATGACAGGGTGAACGGCTACTGCGTGCCATCGTCGCCCCAGGACGCAGCTGATGTGAGGTGGACACCGCCACAAGGAGAGTCTGGAGGCTCGGACAGTTGTGGTGGGACAAGTGTCTCAGAGGTGACAGACCTCCAAGAGTTAAAAGGCAGGGATAGCGATGATGAGGAAGAAAAGGAGGAGAACGAGGTAGTGTCTGCTTCTAAATGCCTGAAAGGAGACAAGAAGAAGAGACAGAAAGAAGGTGAAGATCAGGAGAACAATTACAACAAACAAAACAGCAGTGCATCATCCAGCTACACAGGTAGGACTTTGATACAAAATTGATGTGCAATATTCAGATGAATAATTTACAAATATAAATCTTCTCTTTTCTTTTCTTGAACACAGACCTATCCCATACCCCGTCACCCTCACTCTCAGAACAGCTGCGTTTGGGCCGAGAGGACAGCACCAGCACTGGGATCAGTGTGGAGTGTAAGGTTTGTGGGGACAAGGCCTCTGGCTTCCACTACGGTGTACATGCCTGTGAAGGATGCAAGGTAATACCTATTTTTGAATTGCGGCAGAATATTTTAGTGAGATGGGAAAGTTGAAACAGCATTTAAGTGCTGCCCTTATAAATTACTGAATTAGTTTTTTTTTTTCCCTTTATCTAGGGCTTTTTCCGGCGGACTGTGCGGATGAAACTGGAATATGATCGCTGTGAACGTTCCTGCAAGATTCAGAAGAAGAATCGTAACAAGTGCCAATATTGTCGCTTCCAGAAGTGCCTGTCTTTGGGAATGTCCCATGATGGTAAGAGTGAAAGTGTTTTCTGTAAATAAGATGAACTGTTGTTGGAATCCATGCTGTTTTCTGTCTGAAGTATGAAACAAATCTGCCACTTTCATGTCAAATCCTTTCATATCTTTCCCAGCACTGCCATAGTGAATTATAGATAGCTAGATAATACTTAATTTATCCCAAACTGGGAAATATTTGTTACAGCAGCAAATAATCAAACAACAAAACGTGTGTACATAGTACCAAGGTGTAATACAATAGAAAAGGCTATGTAAATATGATATACACAATAGTGATTTAAGATACTAAATTTTAATTATTGTAAGTTCCTAAAATATGAAAGATGCAATAATAATTAAGGTACTAATATGAAATATGCAGTAGTAATTTAATATACTAAGAAGTATAAAAAGCATGCAGTGTATACATAGATAAGTTAACCTAAGGCCAACGAAGACACGATTTGCAAAATTTGAGTGAAGTGAGGAGAGTTAACTGAACCAGAAACTAGACAGAACCTAATCAGAGTGTTCTGTTGAACAGAGGTGAGTTGTCATAAAGATTTATTGCCTGGGGCAGGTAAGCTCTCCTGTAACAGTCCTTGTGACAGCAAAGCTGTATTTGTCTATGAGAGAAAGAGCTCTTCTGTCTTATACAAATCACTCTAAAACAAAACCAGGTTTCAGAACCAGTTGATGTTGCCAGTGTCCTCTCAAAATAAGACTAGTGATCTGTGTGTTTGCTTAGCAATCCGATATGGACGTATGCCTGAGGCGGAGAGGAAGAAACTGGTGGCAGGTCTACTTGCAGAGGAGCTGAGCCTTGGCAAACCAGGTGGCTCAGACCTGAAGACTTTGGCCAAACAAGTCAACACAGCCTACCTGAAGAATCTCAGTATGACCAAGAAGAGGGCCCGGAGCATCTTGACAGGCAAAACCAGCAGCACCTCGGTATGTTCTAGTTTTTATCTAAGCTCAGCAAAGGAAAGGTGCGTGTCAGACCTTTCTCCTTACAATTAATTTCTTCTTTAAGGGTTTTATCACTGTAATATGTGATGAAAAGGGTTCAGTAGAATATGTTTTCATCTGCATAATTTATTCTGCTTTTCCTCAGAAAATATACCAAGAGAACAACAAATGTACAGATTCCATTTATGCAAACTTCTCTTTTATACTAAATCCTATAAATGTCATGTTTGGGCAGATTGTGAAATATATTTCACTTTAGATGTTTATTTAAAGGGATTTTTTTGGTCTTTTTAGCCATTTGTGATCTACGATGTGGATACCCTCTGGAAAGCAGAGAGTGGTTTGGTGTGGAGCCAGTTAGTTCCAGGTGCGCCTCTGACCAAGGAAATTGGGGTTCATGTGTTTTACCGCTGTCAGTGCACTACAGTGGAGACTGTGCGAGAGCTCACTGAGTTTGCTAAGTGCATTCCAGGGTTTGTGGACCTCTTCCTTAATGACCAGGTGAGTCACTGTCTCACAGTTGTGCTTTGTGCTCTACAGCAAGATGATTTGTATATGGCTGTTTTAGTAAAGCAATAATGGACAACCGTTTGTGTGTTTTCTGCAGGTTACTTTGCTAAAGTATGGCGTGCATGAGGCTATTTTTGCCATGTTGCCATCTCTCATGAACAAAGATGGACTGTTGGTGGCTAATGGTAAAGGCTTTGTGACACGGGAGTTTCTGCGCAGCTTAAGGAGGCCCTTCAATGAGATAATGGAGCCAAAGTTTGAGTTTGCTGTCAAGTTCAATGCTCTGGAGCTGGATGACAGTGACCTGGCCTTGTTTGTTGCTGCCATTATTCTCTGTGGAGGTGAGACTGAACCATTTTCTGGTAAAGTATGAAGAATAAAGTCTTGTTATGTGTGATGTGTCTGCAGCTCTGGAAAGGTCTTTGACAGCACTACATTGAAAAATGTAGTGCAAGAAATTCTTATATCTTAAGAATTTATCTTTACGGTTTTATCTTTGGGAAGAGATAAGACCGTAATTTAACTTCTGTGTGCTGCCAACAGGATTTGTTCACAGCAACATGTTCACTACTAATATTTACTGAAGCTGAGAAGCTGTTTGTGTGGCATGTTAGCAATTTTATGCCTCTTAACTGGGTCCAGGTTTCATTACTACAGTTATTTGTATCATTACCAATTACTGACTTTTAGTTAGTACTAAAATATAGTATAATTATTGATGGCCATATCATCTCTACTGGTTTCTTATCATACTTTAATACATGCCGGCATAATTGCAAAACAAGTTTTGACTTGCCTTCTGTGTGGTTTGAAAATATTTCTAGGTCTTGTTTATCTAGGTAAATTGTGACTCATTTCAAGGTTTGTTCTCCTGTTTTCTTAGATCGTCCTGGGCTAATCAACGTGAAGCAGGTGGAGCAGAGTCAGGACAGCATCCTCCAGGCCCTGGACCTCCACCTCCAATCAAATCACTCTGACTCTGTCTACCTCTTCCCCAAACTGCTTCAGAAAATGGCTGACCTCCGTCAGCTGGTTACAGAGAATGCTCAGCTTGTCCAAAAGATCAAAAAGACTGAGTCAGAGACCTCGCTCCACCCTCTACTACAGGAGATCTACAAAGACATGTATTAGTAGTCTCCAGCACAAACTGCTTTTAGCAATACTGTTACAGACTGAATTTTATAATTAAACACTGCATTCAGTTCAAGCACTGTTCCACGTATGGGCATGGATTTTAACGCGCAGATGAGGCAGATTCACCTGGCAGGGCTAACACCATCAGCAGATTCTTCACAGTGTCAGCATAACCCTCGACACAGTATGTGTGTGCACGTGTAATGAGCATCTGGAATCACTTGCTGTGAGTCCCAAGTTTCCCACAATGGTCACATAACAGGAAGAATGATATGTTTTCTCACCAAGGCTGCTCCTGTTTCATCCTATTAGCAAAGCTGACCTCGGAGCAGAGCTCATCCTTGCTCACCGCAGCTCTGTGTTTTGCTGTAAAGGAAAAGCATTTCACGTTCTCACACCAATGGCATAGTTTAAACAAACAAACAAAAAAAAGAGTGATTTTAATTGTTCTTGGACTTCACTGAAGGTAAAAATGCACAAACTGGTATCTGTTTACATCATCATCATCATCACTGACCGCCACTTTGCCATTTGGTAGAAAGAACACAAACTGGGCTGGCTCCAGCAGTGTAGAGCTATGTGTGCAATACCATTTGCCATTTGTCAATAAATGTGAGAACCAAGTTATTTAGGTTTTGTCTTAAAGCCATCTACCTGAGTGGTAACTATTGGACTGTGCTGCACAGATTTTATTTCTGAATCTGACACTATGAATACATGACCCATTGAAGTACAAGGGACAGCATGTTTTTTTCTTTTTCTTTTGATATGCAAAATATAATGAATTTGCCATTTAAAGTTATTTGTTAGTTTATTGTTTGTAATTCTATAACAAATTATTTGTAATTTTTGATTATATTTCTAACTGCAAAACATGATTTATCAACTTGTTTCATGTATTAGTTTATGTGTTCTTTCATATGATGTGCCTGTCTTTTTAGTTTTGATTGCACCAAATATATCATCAAGCATGACAACAAACCTTGATGAGGAATGTGGATGTGCAGGATTTACCTTAAACCAGCACACTCAACCATGATACTGTTACTGATAAATTTGGTGAGGATTGAACATCCATCTTCTAATATCATAAAGCGCTTTTGTGTTGAAGATGCACATTACCCTAGAGTAATACTCTTTTAATGTGCAGTTTGATTTATCTTGAAGGGTGAGGCATCAAGTGTAACAACTTTACGATACTGTCCCTGGAATCCATACATTTCTTATTTTGTCTTCCCCATTTTCTGTCTTCTGTTTTTACTGTACTTATTCTATGACAGCACAGGTGCACACAGCTTACCTAGAAGCTTCCTCTTGTGCTCTTATTCTGTCTTGATCCCTATCTACCTCTAATGTATGATCTGTGACATTATTCCACTGTCTCATCTAATCCTTGACATTTATTTTGCCTTAATTCCTGCTACACATTGCAGTTCTGATGTTACTGGCTGGTGTGCTGTGTACCAAGCTAGCAAAGGGTGTGTATGGATAAAAGGAGAAATTACACCAAAAAAGTTGATGTAAGCTACCTCTGTGCCTGTGTAAGTGATGGATTGACATATTTGTTCACAAAAAGACTTGAAATGAATTACTTTTAATGATCACGTGTAACCTATCTGCACACTTAGTTTAGTGATATCTCACTTATAAACTTGATTAGAAACTGTAACAGTGATTATTCTCTGTTATTTAATTTGAAATTGATCATATGCCTGATACGAGCGCTCCCTGGTGTGATTATAAAAGAATTATTCATCAATCAGAATGGCAAGCTTCCAGTCTTGCCCTGTAGCACAGTCATTGTGCTCTCTTTCAAGCCAAGCACTGCAGGTATGTTACTATTTTAGTGGAAAAATCCCTTATTTTCCACATTCTTAGATAAAATGACATGTGCATTTCAGCCTAACATCCACTTCTCCATTTCATGCATGACAACCTGTGAACCTGTACACAGGTTCCACATTTCTTGTCAGCCTGCATCTGATGTTTTGCGTACATTCCTTCAGGAAGTAGCTTCAGCTGCTCCTAAGTCTACCTTTCTAGTATTATTATATTCCATTTGTTGCTGGTCTTAACAGTTAGTTGATCTGGTAGCTGATTTTTGACATTTCTAGTCAGGGTTACATGTTAGATGTCTATGATAAACAGGTGGGAAGTAATGAAGCACAAATGCTTTGTAATTCTACTTAAGTGGAGTTTTCAGCTGTCTCTATTGAATTTATTTTCTTGAAAATTTTTTTCTTTTACTCCCTACATTTTAATACCAGTATTTGGAGCTCACTTCATCTGCCTCCCCGTGGCGAGCTCTGGAAACTGGAAACGAATAATTCATGTCCAGGCTAAAGATGAAACTTGGGAGACGCTTTCTGGGTGGTAAAAGGATAGACCCTCGTCCCCGAAAGCAAAGAGGTGACAAACCTAAAGATGCTGTTTGTTGGCCATCATTGCCCAACATTTTACAGCTAAACATTGAGGGCCTGCACGCAGGCAAGATATGTGTGATTAGCCAATTGGCCACAAGACATAAAGCTCTCGTCATCATGCTCCAGGAAATCCACTGCGCAAACACAGATCGGCTAGTGATTCCACACTTCACACTAGCCGGATCGGTCCTAAGCAGGAAGCATGGCCTTGCTACGTTTGTCCATAACAAGCTTAGATGAACCCTTGCTGACCAATCTCCGAGTGGATCAGCAATTGAGTGGCTCTGTGTGGACATTGATGGTGTCAAAGTTGTCAGTGTCTACAAGCCACCAACCTCGCGACTAACACCATCAGCCATCCCGGTGTTCCCACACCCCAGTCTTTACGCAGGCGATTTTAACTGCCAGCATTCAGACTGGGGCTACAACTCCACCAGCCCAGATGGAGAATGCTTGGTTGACTGGGCAACCGAGAGTGATCTTGTGCTTTTGCACAACCCTAAGGATGCCCCT